>BHFT01016829.1:0-15673 GCA_004320025.1 Laticauda laticaudata
TTTAGTGACCATTCAAAGTTACAATGGCACTGAAAAAAGTGACTTATGACCATTTTTCACACTTATGATCATTGCAGGATCCCCACTGTCATGAGAGGCCAGGCAAGGAGAAATACCCTTTGACATGAGTGATGTCAAGTTGGCCATGCCCACCCAGTCACATTACCACCAAGCCACACCCATCAACTAAGCCATGTCCACAGAACTGGTTGTTTAAAAAACTGAATCTCACTCCTGATTATTTCCCTGCACATTTCCATAAAATGAAAGCATTATTCAACAAGAAAAAAATGTGTTCTGTTTTCATTTATATCTCTCTGATGAGAAAAATATAAGGATGTGCTTTACTCTTCTATTAAAAACTTATAGGCAAACATTAGCTTTATATAGAGGTGGGACAATTCCTTGAATCCTCATCTTAAATCATCCCTAAAATTGCATGGTGTCGCAGTAACATTTCACAAGATTGTGCATTAGAAACATAGGACTTTCTCAAATTATACTTTCATCACTCTGTGCCTTCTGTACTTTGCTCACATTGATGATCACCAAGTGAACATTCAATCTGCAAAAGTGAGATTATTGGTGATGTTATTGAGGAACTGATGAATACATCTCATTGTGATTTCATGCAGTGTTGAAAAAGAAGAAGGAAGGTTCTCCTAACAATGAATTGGTCTATAGATAGCATTAGTCATGCTCCCTAGTGTCCACAGTCAAAGGATAAAAGGTTGAAGGGAAAAAAACCAAATGTGCTATTGAAAACAAAGTAGGCAGAAAAAGTCATTGTCTGGACCAATTCTCTTCAATCCTTCCTCCTTTCTGTCATGGTAAGACTATTTACTCCAGTAAGATTTTGAGAGAGGATGAAGGTAAAAAGAAATGGTAACAACTTTTTCTTTCTCTCCTCTACTGGGGACAATTTCTTAGAAAGTAAGATACTTTCTGTCTTTTCAAACTCCAGATCTCTCCACACAAACCTGGATACGAGTATGAAGTACATACAGGGTACAAGTAATTGTATACCACTAAATTGGAAAATGGGGAAATATTATTGGGGTTTTGGAATCATTTGTATCTACAATTTGAGTTTCAAAAATTAAGAGCATGCATTTTGGGATATCTCTCCCTCCCTCCCTCCCTCTCTCTCCTTTAAACAAAAATCAGGAATTATATGTTCATTGAATAATTTCATTTTTATCATCAATTTTCCTCCAAGAAATAACACAGGTTAAGAAATGACATTTTACTTTTAATAAATGTAACCAGTCTTTGAATTGGCACCTTTCTTATACATATATTTTCAAAGGACCAGACAACAAATGCATCTGGATTTACATCCATTCAGGATTATGATATTGATTACAGATCAGATTACATTTTAGCACTGATCACTCTTGCAAATCATCTTCTCTAATTTACTTCATTGTCTCTTATGAATAAATTAAAATTACTCTTAATAAAGTTCATTAATTTTATTCAGACTAACAAAGAAAAAGGAAGACATATTGAGAAATAAATTGAATCCAGAGAAATAAACCAAATCCAGATATTGTGTTGCATAAAATTGATGGTATTATTTGAAATAGTGATATGACAGTTTATGTCATTCTTTGAATTGCTGAGCAGATACAAATAAGAGACATCATCCAATATGGATAAAGCCAATAGAAACCACATTCTATATCATATGCACAAATGCATATCAACATGCCACTTTTGCATGTTTCTGATCAGGCAGAGGGCCCAGAATAAATGGAGAAAAAAATGATTTTATATATCAAAACAATAGTTATTCCATCAAGTATGGTCATGAAAAGATCACAAGCTAAGTACAGAAATTTATCATCCTTTCACAGACCATTTCTCACAATCAGAAATGTCCTAAAGGCCATGTCACACTGCCCAACGGATGCAAAAAGGACACAACGGATGAGCAAAATGTTCCATCCGTTGTTATTCCGCTCCTCCAAAAAGCGGCGCAAAAAATTTGCATAAGCCAGAGCGGATAACACGGAATGGAGGTGGGAGAACTCAGAGCATGTATAGAAGGATGCAGAGACGGATGTATAGGGGATGCGTAGAGATGCATAGACCATGCGTAGAGGATGCGGTGAGGCATGCGTAGAGGATGCAGAGCGGCATGCAGAGCAGATGCGTAGAGGCATGCGTAGGAGGATGCCATGTAGCGGATGCGTAGAGGATGGCAGAGCGTATGCAGAGCGGATGAGCTGCATCCGTTCATCCTTTCTTCCATCCCGTGCTTACTAACACTTGGGCCGCGTCCGTTCTCTTCCTCCCTGCCTCCGTGTTTTATCGCCTGGAACGGATTTTGAGTTGTGCGGATGTCACCAAGCAAAAGATGCTCGGATATAGCCGATGTGTAATGGGATGCAGCAAGGATGTCCCCCTATGCCTAGGGATGCAGAACGGAATGCCACTTGGATACATTTCCAGCTCAAAAAAGTTTTTGGCACTCAAACTTCTGAGCGGATGAAACATCAATAAAACGATGCTGACCGGGAGAGCAGAAGGAAGCAAAAACGGAGCAGAAGAGATAATCGCATTAACCAACAGCTTTTTTGTCTGTTTTACATCCTCTTTGCATCCGTTGGTGCAGTGTGACATGGGCTTAAACAAGACAGTTCTATTTTTAATTGTGAACTGTTAGAACTGGAGTTAGATGGTGGAAGACAGGCCTCTTCTTCTCTATGGATTTGTGAAATTGTTAAATAATTACCTAGTAAAAATGACCAATTATGTACTAGCATCTGACACACTATGCCAGTTTGGTATAGTGGTTAAGGTATCCAGCTAGACACTGGAAGACCAAGAGTTTTACTCCTACCCTAGGGATGAAGCGAGCAGGCTGACTTAAACCAATCCCACTCTCTCAGTCCTAGGAAGGGGTCAGTGGCAAACCACTTCCAAAATCTTGCCAAGAAAGTTCCAGGGACTTCCAGCAATTGCTGGAAGCCACCATTGACTTGAATGCAGTGTGACTTGAATTTATCATTGACTATTGCAGAAAATGCATAGCCTGTAAATACAATGTTATACTGTGCCATTCTAATAGTTTTCACTGTGGATTGCAATGGCCTATTATGGCCAAAATACCTAAGATTTATTTTCAGGATACTTCTCCATCAACTTGCAAAGGGCCAGGTTTGGTCCCCCATTCACATAATCCTGTCATGTCCAAAGTAAATATTCTCAACCATAAACAACTCCCCTCACCTCTTACAATCCCTCTCCAATTTTTTTCTTGCAGAAAAGAAAGTTTTGCTCACCTTAATAAAGGGAGAATGACATTGAATAGAGGCAGCTGAGATCTAGGCTCAATTTAATTGTCTAAAGTAGACCAATGCAGGAAATTAAGAAAGAGAATTATGACATATTCTTTAGAATTTAACAATATTAATTTAGTATTTAATATTAATATTTAACTGAGGAAAATTAATATTAATTAAGAAAAGTAATTGGCCTACAGGGGCATTAGTTTCCTTCTCCTATTAACAAAAGCAATGGTTATTTTAGCATAACTGCCATCTTTAGAAGCATGGTTTTCTTTAATAGTAAAACGGCTCTCCTTATTTAGAGGGGAAGAAATGTACTTTCAGACTTATACAATTCTGTTAATCTAACCTTACAATAAAATAAAATCAGTTCATCTGGATGTGTTTCTTCTCTGGATTCCCTCACAAAGCTGACAATAATAATAATCTGACACTAAAATGAATAAAAAGGGAGTGGAGAAGAATTTATTCAGTTTCTCCTATAATGAATGAAAAAAGATACTCCTGCAAATATATCAGTTTATCTATCTAGTAGCAGCACATTATGCTTAGCCAGGATAAAGATCATTATATTTCGGGCATAATGTTGGCAAACTAGGGAACTACTAAGAAGGATCTATTCTATAAACTAAAGACAGAAGATGAAGCTAATCTGGAGATCTGAAAATAATATTCTATTTAAAGAGCCCAGGCTCTTTCCTGAAACCAGCTGAACTTACATATTGAACACAGAGTCTTGAATCTAAATGTATTTCTGGATCCCTGAGGATGGAAATTTGTTACCCCAAATCAGGGAAGTTAAGGCGCTCTCAATCTATATCACTTTAAATCAGAATTTCATGCAGCAAAGCTTTATATCTGCTTCAATTGAATCAGGTTAGTCTCCAGCCCAAGGAAAGAATTAAGGATGCAGTGGGATGTGTTTAACTTGACCTTTAGAATTTTTGATTGAACAGCTGCAAACAAAGCTATAGAACTGCCTGCTCCACAGATCAGATAAATCAATACAGTTGCCCCATATATCTTATTAGCTGTTAAATTATGCTTCTTGCCATTCTGGTTTGCAAAATGCAATGCTATAGTTGAGCAACTTTGGGCTTTTTCAGACATAACCTTTCTCAGTTTCTCCAAGACAAAGAAGCATAAAAACAGAGAGCCCAAGATATTTAAAAGAATTGATCTGGTTAATGCTAAATACTATCGGTCATCCATAAATAATGTTATATAATAGGACTTCTCGTAAATACATTTATTTTTGTTTTGTTCTGATCATCATTTTCTCTGTGGGGGAATGCATGAGCAAAGAAACCTTCTCCATGTCCATGATAAACTAAAAACTTAAGAAAAAGCTCAATTCCTTGCATGTGCCACATTTCCATAAGCTGGCAAGCTTTCATCTGAGTGAGCATTCAAGCATGAATGTTTATCTGTAGTAATATAATCCAGGAAGTGCTATATTAAACATGTCTGAAAACTTCAGAGTCTCTTTTAATCATAATGTGCAGTAATTATTTTCCTGTTGCTGTTTGGTTATCCTAAACTATCATCACTTGTGACTTAGAATTCACACTCAAATGAGCCCTGCCAAAACAAAGGGAAATCCAATCATGCATTTTATGTCATAGTCAAGAAATATTACACACATTGAAATAAGAGGAAAGAACAAGAAATTATATTTAACTGTATACAGGAGATAGAAGAGTTGGAGCCTGACACACATAATTTGTGCAGAGTTCTTATTGTTTGTTCTGTTCTCTAATAAAATAAAGGGGGGGGGAGCAATGCCTTGAAACCTCCAAAGAAATGAATCAGAAATAGCTTTTTCATCTTGATTCAGAAGGACTGTGAAGTAGACACGGTGTAATTCAGAGGAAGAAATTTCTGACTAAATAAGGATGTTTCCTTCATAAAAACTGGGTGTAGGAGGGAGGGGGCGACATGTGTCACACACAAAAATCCTGCCATGTTCTACACAGGCTTGGGAAATAGTCTCCTAAGAAAACACAATTTAACATATTTTAATATTTTGCACTCTCCTGAGATTTGAGATTAAAAAGATACTTAATCTAAGATATGATTATGCTCATTAATATTCCTGGAGTGGCAACCAGCTTGTTTAAATTTAGGAGAGGAAGGGTATAGACGTTTAAAAATAAAAGGAACATTGATTTCTATGTGCTGAATGGTAGAAATTGTTTTTATGCTTTCTTGCTTCTCCCTATATCTTTCAGTGTTCCTTAATGAGCTGAATTGCTCTCTGAGGAATTTGGTCTTGGGAATAGGTTGTGGGGGGGCAACCAGAATGATCCACAATGGCTCTAAACTATGAGTGTCAAACTCGCTGTGTCACGTTGCTGTCAAGTGACATTTCATGACGTTTTTCCCCTTCGCAGAGCCGGGATGGGCATAGCCTGCATGTGACACATCCAGTCCACAGGCCACCATTTTGACATCTCTGCAAAACAAAAGAAAACAAATTGGGTGTCTTTCTTTTTCCCTTCCTGTGATACGGATGTGGTTAAATCATTAAAACTAAGGATGAGTCTCTGTGAATGTCTGTTTCCCCCCATACAAAATCACTGGGGTCTCCTTTTCCACCTGCCTCCCTTTTGGCTTTCTTTACCAAATTCTTTGTTCTAAGAACAGCAAAGTAGAAATGGCAGAATGTCTAATTAGCTACTTTGCTGAGGTTTTATTATATGTTATTTTTTATCAAGTGACAGCAGCTACAGAGATGAATAAAGCTGTCAGCCATGGATACATCCATAAATGATTGCTTCCGTTTTTATTTCTGAGTAACACTAATTAGCATATTGTCCCTTTTTTATTGGGGAATGCTATAAGGGAAATGACTGAAGAGAGTTATCTTACTGATGTTAGATAATTTCAGGAAACGTCATCTTAGAGAACACATTCCGAATTAATAAGGAAGGAACTAACAAGTAACAAAGTACAATGGCTAGAAAAAAGATTGTGGGGTTTTGAAGACCTTTGATGCTTCAGCAAATTTGTTAAAGGCCCTGTCCCACTGCACTTACGGATGCAAAGAGGATGTAAAATGTTAAAAAAAGCTTGCCATCATTGCATCCTGGAGAAACGCTATGCATCATTGGTTACTCATGCATACATGTTTCATACGCTCTATCCATCGAGGATCCATCCACTGCAATTTCATCCGCGCAAGAAGTTTTGAGCTGCACAAAACTTTGTGAACGGATGAACTTTCCGCCGTGTAACGATGTAAATCTGTGACATACGAGACAAAATGTTCTATGTCCGTTTTCATCCATTAAACATCCGCTGTATCCTCTCTGCATCCTCTAGGCATCCTCGCACCTACATCCGCTGCAGCTGAAAACAGAAAGTGGGAGGAAAGAAAGGGTACGTGGAACGTCTATACATCGTCAGTACACGGAAAAGAAAGGATGCATTTGCGATCTGATATACATCCACGTGGCATCCCTTTCTTTCCTTTAGGCGTACCGTGATGCATCCGCCCCTTCCGCTATGCGTCCGCTTGAAATTCTCCCCCGGAACCCCTTCGGAGGTGTCATCCGCTTCCATCTGCTAGGCTTTCTATGACATTCGTTTACATCCCCGCTACATACTACCTGTCATTTTTTTTCCATTCTGTTTATGTGCAAATTTTTTGTCACTTTTTGAAGCGGATGAAATAGATTGGAGCTATCCCTGAAATTTTGCTCGTCCGCTGTGTCCTTTATGCATACGTTTTGCGTCCATCGGCCAGTGGGACCTAGCCTTAACAGTTGTCCGTCAGTAAATTCCAAACTTCATGTTTATATGGAAGGCCAGATGGCTATGTCAATTGGTGGGATGGACTGGGAAACTGATCCAAGTATATTGCTCTGGCATAATTCATTTGTTGAATTAAATCAGATTGTGATGGCTATTTCACATGCAGGTAGTCCTCACTTAAGGACTGTCATTAGGTCTGGCAACTCTGTCACTAAGTAACACGATTATTAAATGAAACATCATGACACCGTGCCAGACACCCGATATCAGTCCTTCTCTGGTCATGAAGCAGACGTTGGAGAGAGAATGACCAAATCAGGAGGAAGAGTCAAGTGGGCAATTAATCTGGAATCCCTACATGGGCATAAATGGGTGGAGTCCAACCCTCCCTGAATGTTGTTGAACCATATCTAGTCTCATCCAGGTGCAACCTATCAGTCTGAGATTTCTGTGCATAAACTTGAGGAATGAAACAGCTAATTCACAACTCAATTATCTGTTTTGTTTCACCTGGTTGTTTGCAGCTGGCAGCAAATTATCCATGGCAGTTAGTGAGACAATCACACATAGTCATTGGTATAACATCAAGTGACCTGTGACTCACTACAGGCTTCCCCAATGACTTTGCTTGTCAAAAAAGCCAGGCTTGTGTAATCTCTGAGCTTTATAAACATTTACAAATAACAATAAAAAAACTAAGAAGGAAACAAAAAGAACAAAACACATCTTTTCTAGAAATCAGCATCCATATAAGCAACAATTAATACGAGAAAAATAATCTAAAAGAAAACAATTCCCTAATCAAGGAACCACCAAGAAGAAAATTATGCCCCCATTTTCCTCCATTCTATATGAGTAATTTAAATAATCTTCTCCTTTAATTGTAATATTTAGTTCCTTCTGATTCCCTCTAATGTCTAACCTTCAGAGTTCCATCTTAACTTTTTTTTTGAGGACTTCAAAACAAAAACTATTCCTATGGGAAGTATTCTTAAAATTAATACCAAATTCTTATTTCAAGTTCATCTGAAATCAAACTTTCAATCACCCTTTTGCTGTTTATTCTAAAAATGAAATCCCTACATTTGTATTGAAAACTTCTTTCCCGAAGGATTGAATGATACTCACCCTTTCATAGTAGCTGAAAAGTTCATAGTAGCTGAAAAGTTGATAACAAGCAATTTTAAAAAATGATTAGAAAAGCAGGTATGTGAACCCCATATGTACAAAATGTTAAAAAAATATTGAGATTTTGGAAAGTGTGCAGAGAAGAGCAACCAAAATGATAAAGGATCTGAAAGCTAAATCATATCATGAACAATTGAGGGAGCTAGGTATGTCTAGTCTATTGAAGAAAATGATTAGGTGGTATAGGCATGAAAACTGTCTTCCAGTATTAAAGAGTCTGTCACAGAAAACAGGTGGTTAACTTATTCTCCAAAGTACCAGAGAGTAAGAAAATAAGTGATGGATGTATATTTGTTAAAGAGTGATATAGCCTAGAAGTAAGAAGAAATTTTCTGACAGTGAGAACAATTAATCAATGGAATATCTTGCCTTCTGGGATTAAGAGTGCTCCATCACTGGAGGATTTTAAAAATAGACTGGACAGTCATTTGACTAGGTGGTATAAGTCTCCTACCTTGAGCAAGAGGTTGGACTAGAAGACCTCTGGGTTCCCTTCCAGCCCTGTGATTCTATGCTCTATGTTTTATGTTCTAGAAAGTTAGCTCAGAGCTTTTAGTTTTATTTTGCCTTTACAACTTGCAGGTCATGTGGGCTTAGGGTTATTCTTAGGGCTGGAAATGGTTTCCCCAAAGCCCACATTTTAATACTGTATTAATGCAGCACAGCATTTATTTAAACATACCAGACCTTTCTGATATGGAATCAGATTTGCACTGAGAATGATCCATAACAAGGTAAATTTTAATAGATTATTAAATTGACATACAATAGGTGTTTTACTTTGTTCTCTGATCTTCCAAGCAAGAACAATATACTTTGTTCTTGGTCAGACTCTCACATGCTACTACACAGAGGTGCAGGTACAGTGTTATGCTATTGTGCCTTTTTAATTAAATAATCCTACTTTGACTTTCATCCATAACAGCTCAGTAATACTGCCACAGAAAATATTTTAGAACAAATATTTTTTGTGGAGAGGTAGAGTAGTACCGTTGGACACTGGGTGTGGATTACATACATACATACATACATAGAATTTATTTTCATTTCAATCGGTAAGTACTGAGCACACCTACTCCCTCTCCCTCTCTCTCCCTCCATCCCCCCTCTCTCTCACACACACGCACACACATGGACATACATGGACACACACACAAAGTGACACTCCTACATGTATCTATATACAAACACAGAGACAAAAAGGACATAAAAGGTTATTTTCCAAATAGCCTTCAGAGGACATTTGGAGAAACAAAGGTATCTTCAAACAGGGATTTGATACCACTTTCAGAACAGTACTATAGCTCTATGATCCGACATGCTGGTAATTTTGACCAGCTAAGCCAATTTATTGTTGCCTTAGCTATGGGCTCAGAAAAAGTACGATAATTGTGTGGGATTATTTCCCTTTTGATGGAATCTCTTGCCGATTTTGGGCTTGCTGGGTTAGCCAAAGGAGAGAGCTCTGCGAAATCTCATAGGACATCTCTTGTAATTATTAAGTATACAAATCCTAATGTTCATAACAATATCCCAATGGTGATTTAACTTAATAAAGTCAAATTTCCAGTGCAACTATTATATGGTGTCCTGTTGTGTTTATACAAAGAGGTATCTCACCTGGAGGCTTTTATGCAAAATTCTTAAAATCTTTGATAATCCCTACTCAACACTAACACTGAAATGATTAGAGGTAGGCTGAATATTTTTATGGTTCCACCTGAGGCTAACTACTGTGTGGGAGATCCTGTCTAGTCCACCTGATTTTGTTTCATGTGTATAATTCATCTCTGAGGAATGCAATTAGATGAGACTTGATGCATTGTGGCAATATTCACTCTTCGCCTTGATAAAGGATTGACCAAATGTAAACTATGATTTGGGATCAAGGTATATAAGCAGAGGTAGCCAGTGCCCCACATCTCAGTTATATTACTATTATACCCCACACAGAACACTCACAATCATGCTACCTACAAGGATAACAATAGGTAGATTTTCCAACATCCCATCTGAATGCTTACTTGCTTACATTTGAATATGGGAATAAAATCTGTCCACATATGCTACCATATTTTCAGACTATAAGATGCTCTGAAATAAGACGCACCTAACTTTTGGGGAGGAAAACGCATCCTGTTTTTGGCCTCCGTGCGCTCTGTTTTTGGCCCATTCCAGGTGATGGGGATTAGAATGGGTCAAAAATGGGGTGCATGGAGGCCAAAAACAGGATGTGAAGGCTGAAAATGGAGTAAACAGAGATGTCAATAGCCGATGGCGATCCCTGCAGCCTGAAATAGTTGATCATCAGGAGGTAGATCCAACTGACAATCAGCTGATTGTGCTAATCAAGCTGTGCTGCAGCTGACCAAGCTGTTTGTTGCAAGGAGACAAATTTTTGGGAGGCAGAGGCCAAAGGGTGGGAGCAGGCAGATGGTGGGACTTTGGCAACATTCATTGTATAAGATGTACAGGTATTTTCACCCACTTTTTTGGGGGGAAGTGTGTGTTATATACAGAAACATAGAATATTTCCTCTATATATTATCAATGGCATATAGAATTAATAGCACCCATCACTCCATCTAGTTGCAGAACCAGGACATCATGGCTATAATACTTAGAGATTAATTCACAAATACCTCTAAGAGAGTTGCAAAATATCTGTCATTAGCAATGGCTCTAAGAAGCCATCTAGTTCCCAATTAAAGCAAATTAATGAGTGTGGTGTATATCCTTGGAACTTTTCTATTGTTATTTGGTCTTGGATCATAAAGATAATAATAAATACTTGTAAATTTGCATTTAGTTTATGGGCATTGAAACATAATGCAGATTCCCTGTGATCCAAATAAAGCATTGCCATGATCCAAATAAAGCATTGGCAGAAAGTATCTCATCTTAAAGAATAGTTAAAGCAATAAGATATCAAAGAGCGTGAATTATGGCATATTATTTCACACTGGATATGATGTTCAGGATGAATGGACTTGGTTCAGTGAGGTATAAAATAATACATAACAATTCACACATAGGAGAGTGTCTTTCCACAATTACATATTTTACTGTAAAATGAGATTTTTAAAACATTTGTACTTGTTAAGTAATAAGCGTCATAAATTCCAACCAGCTGCTTTTATGAAGCCATTTGGCTTTTTCTGCCTGTTTGGAAATGATAATGAAGTATGCTACAAAAGCAGGAAGAATTAAAATAACACCCCTGAAGAAAGACTCAACAAATCTCCCTTTTTGGAAATTAGCCTTACCCATGGAAATATTATATCTTGGCTAGAAGTGTTCTCTTTATTTGTCTTTTTTTCCTTGACAAATGCAGACTCAGAATGAGTTCATATGTGGGCAATATTATGTACAAAAATCATCCAAAATGCATTATCCAAAATGCTTCAATCCTAATAAACGTTCCAGTGCTGAAAAATATGTTGATAAGATTAAAGCATCCTTAAAAATAATTAAGAAGAAATAAGATGTGGACTGTATTTGGTATAATAACTTTGTTTTTTGACAATGTTTTTAGCCTTCGTTTGTACACGTAGGAATTCTAGCAATAAACTCTTACCCACAGGATTCGTTGTGAATAAGTAGGTTTATTTTCACTTGTTTTCCTTCAAACATGGCAACAATGGATATCCTGGATAAAGTCAGCACTGAGGTCATTCATCTCTCAGCGCAATTTATCAAGCCGTCCCACCCTATGCAACTAACTAACTTCTACCCTCCCCATTAGTCCTACATGCCTCCATCCCGCAATTCTAAATGCCACTAATTACCAAACAGAATGTGGTTTCAATTCCCAGGTTGTACTTTAATTTCCCCAGTGATTGTTTGTGTTTCATTTCGGGTAATAAGATGAGTTGGAGCAACAAACTCTTTTTCACCCCATCCCCTCTGCACATTCATGCTGACACGAGACAAGTCAAACTGGAGTGGGATCCTCAAATGCAAGTGACACTGATCAAGTCAATATATTGCAAATGGCAGGATCGAACTTGCACTCCCCAATCAAGACAATGTGTCGGGATTCATCTCAGTAGATAAACTGATCAGTTCTTTGAATCCTGACAGGCGGCCCCCTCTACCATTGTTCCTTCTGTAACAGAAAGGTTATTATTAGTTACATGTATATATTGTATTTCATCCCTCCCATCCCACTTAGTAGGGTTTTTTATATGGAACCATTGTCTCAAACGAGATGCCAATATATCTGTATACGTTATCCATGATGCATCAGTTAATGGGTAACCTGTCCATTGGACTACATATTACAATATTCCATATCTACGACATGAATCGAGTATTTCATTGATTTCATAATGGTCATCATGGACTGGTCCTGGGGTATGCAATCTAGGTTCTTGTCTTGTCATATTTGCCAGTTTTAACAAACTGATATGAAATACGGGGTGAACTCTTTTGAACCGAGAGGGAATTTGAAGACCAACTGTCACAGGATTGATTACCTGTATAACTTGAAATGGTCCAATGTATTTTGGACTTAAGTTTTTTACTAGTTAAACCAAGATGTAGGTATTTAGTCAATAGATATACCCAATCCCTGATATTATATTGTGTTTGTGCTGATCTTTTTTTTATCTGCTTGGACTTTATACATTTCCTATGTTTTTTTCAAAGTGAGACAAACTGAATTTCATTGCTTAAATATTTTATCTGCCCAGGTGTTTGTGTTCTCTATATTGCGTCCTTGTTCATATTGATACTGTTCATAAGATATTGTTCGATGGCAGCGTTTGCTCTTTCAGCCACTCCATTGGTGGCTGGATGATACGCTGTACTTAATCCTTGTGTTGAGCCAATCAAATGAATAAATTCCCACCAAAATGTTGATGTGAACCGTACTCCCCTATCAGATATTATTTTTTGCGGTACTCCATGTAAGTAATATATATGTTTTATGAATAATTCGGCTAATTTTTTAGCGGATGGTAATACCTTACATGGGACAAAATGTGCTTGTTTGGAAAATAGATCAATAACCGTCCATATCACTGTGTAGCCATGGCTATCTGGTAGATCAGTTATAAAGTCCATTCCAATGTCTTGCCAGGGTTTTGTCTGTTCAGACACTGTCTGTAATAATCCTACTGGCTTCCCAATTTTATTTTTATTTATTGTACATACAGGACAGGATTTCACATAATTCTCTATATGTGATCTCATGCCTGGCCACCAAAACTGACATTTTGCTAAATGTACCATTTTTAGGAACCCATAATGTCTTGCCTGTTTAACGTCATGGCATTTTTTTAATACTATTGATCTAATTGTGTTTGGTACATATATATTAGTTCCTCACAAAGCAATCCCATCTCTCATTTCTATTTGATTTTTATTATTTATTAACCATTCGTCTTCTGCTAATATTGTAAGTAAATCAGTTGTAAGTATTGTGGATTGTAAAGATTCTATTCTATTAGTAGTTGATATCAATGGTTGGATTATATTTTCTTGTTTGCTTATAAACTGAGGAAGCCTTGACAAACCATAAAGTTTCTCCCTGACGGGACGTATTTTAACGTGAAGTTAAACCGTTTTTAAAAAATTGCCCAGCGAACTTGCTTTGGCAACAACCTTTGTGGATTTTGGAGTGCTTCTAAATTCTTATGATTGGTCCACACCTCAAATGGTTGTAAGCTTCCTTCTAGTAAATGCCTCCAGTTGAGCAGCGGCCAGTGGACCACAAAGGCTTCCTTCTCCCAAATAGCCCAATTTCGTTCAGCTGGACTAAATTTCCTAGATGTATATGCACATGGTTGTAAATTACCTTCTTTATTTCTTTGCAATAAAACATCTCTTAGCGCTACATCGCTGGCATCCACTTGAATGATAAATGGTAGAGTTGTATCTGGGTGTTTCAATACTGGCTCTTTTGCAAACAGATGTTTTAGGTTATCAAACACTGTTTGGCATTGGTCAGTCCACTTTAACATAATACTTGGTTTTGAATTTGCAATACCAATGGATTTAGTTTGTAATAAATCCATCAGTGGTATAGCGACATCAGCAAAACATGGAATAAATTGTCTGTAAATCCCAAGACACTTTGCAGTTGTTTCCTGGTTTTTGGAGCTTGCCATTTTAATACTGCTTCCACTTTNAAAACACCTTTATACAAATGTTCATGTAACACTTCATTTATCAATTGCATGAATACTGCTGGAGCTCCTTGCAATCCAAATGGCATAACATTATTGTAGTAACTACCAAGAGGGCAATTAGACATGGTTTTCCATTCATCCCCTTCTCAAATTCTTACTCTATAATAGGCTTCTCTTAAATCTAGTTTCATGAATATCTGTCCTTTGGCTAGTGTGTCTAGCAAGTCCTTCATTAATGGCAATGGATACAATGGTTCTATGCCTCTTTTCTGAAAATGGGGTGCTTTGACACATACTCCATTCAGTATCAAAAATGCAGCTGTAGATGTGATCAACAGTATTAAGTATCTAGAGGTGCAGATCACTAACAATCTGAATTGGTCTCTCCACACGTCATCCTTAGTGAAGCGTGCAAATCAGTGTCTGCATTTCCTCTTTTGGATGAGGAGAGCACATCTTTCTTTTTCTGTCCTGGCCATATTTTTTTTAACAGAAGCATAGTTTAGAGCATTTTAACAAATTGCATCACTGTTTGGTTTGGTGGTAGCAGTGCCTCAGATAGAAAGTCCATTCAGAGAGTGGTGAGGACAGCCGAGAAGATTATAGGAAGCTTGCTTCCTGTTATTCAGGATACTGATTATAAGCACTATGTGCTTAGACCTCAAAGCATTGCTAGAGACCCCACACTTCATGGTCTGTTTCTGTTGCTCCCCTATGGGAGGAGGTTTTGATTTCTAGCAGGACTACCAGATTCTGTAGCAACTTTATTCCCTATGCCACCTGTCTAGTAAACTCGCAAGATTCGTTTTTCTCAACATGTACATGCATACATCAACTAGACTGTGTTGTTTCTCTATGTCATATAATGTATGTGGGTATTTATTTATTTAGTCATGTTTATGTAGTGTATGTTGGAGATGGTAACCCTTCGAGAGCTGTATGCAACGAAATTTCATTTTAATGTATGCTGATTAGTATGCATTGAAAGTGACAATAAAGTTATTCTACGTTCTAAGTTGCTGTTTTGGTGGAAAATATCATCATTATTCCTACAAAAGGGAAACAGCTAGGTACCATGGAATCACCTGCTATTCAGAAGTAAAAGAACAACCTTCATCTGATTGAAACAATGGCATGAAAACTGGTGTGGTTTAGTAGTTAAGGTGTTGGACTCCAGAAATTTGCATTGGGGTGTAGAGGATGAAATGTTCAAGCCACGCAACTAAAGCCCATGTCACACTGAACCAACGGATGCAAAGAGGATGTAAAACGGACAAAAAAGCTTGCCATCCATTCGAA
>BHFT01016832.1:1632-16104 GCA_004320025.1 Laticauda laticaudata
TTTTTTTTTTTTTTTTTGCGGGTTTTTGGGGGGGGGGGGGGGGGCGGGAGAGCTTCCTCCCTAAAAGTCCTTTCACTTTTCAATGAGTTGTGCCCCCCCCTTGACTGCTGTTGTAAGAGGAGGGGGGCAAAGGATGCCACCCCAGCCGGAATGGCTGCTGCTTCCCTCACCTCTTTCTCTCTCTCCCCGAGCCTCCATCCTTTTTATTTGGTAAATTCCTTTCCCTTCCAAACTCCCTATTTCTTCGTAGGGGCAGGAGGGCGGAATTTTTTAAAGGGGGGGGGGAGGCCNTCGTAGGGGCAGGAGGGCGGAATTTTTTAAAGGGGGGGGGGAGGCCGCGAGAGAGAAAAAACTCCTTATGCAAATTTCTCCTGCAATCTGTTCTCCTTCTTTCCTTAGGCATCTTGCCCCTCCCTCTTTTTCAAGATGGGGGGTTTGTCCATCACTCATCCTTTGCTCCTTCCCTGCCTGTCAATTTACCAGGTTGCAAGCTTTGCTTTATTTGCTGTGATGCCTGGGGAGGGGGAGTTGCAGAAATGACCCTTCCCCATTAATTGGCTTTCAGCCCCTGGGTCTCCTTGGCCCTCCTCTAATTCCCACCCCTTCTCCAAGAGCCCCCTCCCCTTGCAGAGATCCTAACCCTCACCCTTCCTCCAAGAGCCCCCTCCCCTTGCAAAGACCCTTCCTCTTGTTTGAGGTTCCTGGAGTCCTTTTAGAAAGTGGCCCCTTCCCCTCCTCTTCTCCCCTTCCCCCACTCCAAAAAGTTTTCCAGGCTGCAAGAAGTCTTAAAAAAAAACAAACCAAAAACCAACAACACACACACAACAGAGGTGGGGTGAAAACTTGCAGAAATGGGTCTCCAATCCCACCCCCAACCCATGCTGGAGTTTCTCCATTTCTCTCTGGCCCCAGCAAACCAAAAATCTTGATCCTTTCCTATGGCCCATCCACACTAGCTTCCTAGGCACATTCCCTGTCCTGAAGCCGGAGACCTGGGTAGGTGGGAATCAGAGCCCAGAACAAAGACAACCTTGTTGGCCACTTTGTGTTGGGTGGACTTCAACTCCCAGAATTCCCCAGCTGGTATTGCCGCCATGGAGATTTCTGGGAGTTGAAATCCACCCATCTGGGATTGTCCCACTGCAAAAACACAACCCCTCCTCCTCAATTTAGAATGGTGTTTCTCAACTTCAGCAACTTTAAAGACAAGGGGACTTCAACTCCCAGAGACCTCCACAAGTGGCAAAGCTGGTGAAGGGAATTCTGGGAGTTGAAGTCCACCCGGCTGAAAGGTTGGTAAATGCAGGTTGAGAAAGAAGGCTAGAGGTGCATTGCTAAACCCCATTGCTGTGTTATTGCACATTTTTCCTTCTGTGAGATCTTCCTAGCTGTGTATTTCCATCAAATATCCCTATGAATCCCCGGAATTCACAATTTTTCCCTTCTTCCTTAAAGCCTCCGGTTACCTGAGTCCTTCCTTTACCTCCCACTCCCCAAACACACACTGGTTCATGTATTCCCTCACTGCCCCCCCCCCCAGCTGTAGGTTTCACAACCTCACAACCTTCAACAGCCTCTCGCAACCCGCCCCAGGCTGGGTTGACTTCCTTCTCTCCAATCCCAAAAAAGGAAGTAGCCAAGTTGAGGCTAGAAATGAAAAAAAGAAAAGAAAAGCAGTAAAATAAAGAGATATCATTTCCAATTGAGCCTGTGATGCCGAGGGATCCAGAGAAATAGAGAGGGAGGGGAAGAAGAGAAAGAGAAAAAGCTCAAAGCAGCTCAGAAATATATACATATTCTTTTGCTGAACCTCTCCAAATCATATCTTGGATACTTCAAAGTGTCTTCAGCTGTTTACAGGGACAGAAGGAAGTTTGCAGTTTCTGGCATTGCAAAGGACTTGGTTGTGGGTTACAAACCTAATCTCCATTTTTGTGGGTCTCAAAAGAGCCTCCATTTCTCCTTTGCGGCGTCACCCAGATCTGGGGGTAGGGAGGAAAGTGAAGGCTGAACTTTACAGAAACTTTTCAGAGTTGGAAGGGACCTTAGAGGTCTTCTTGTCTCACCCCCTTTCTCAAAGCAGAAAATCCTACACCATTCCGGTCCAAAGGTTTTCCAAACTTTTCTTGAAAACCTCCAGTGATGCAGTGGTCCACAACTTCTGGTGGCAAGTTGTTCCACTGGTTAATTGTTCTCACTGTTAGGAAATTTCTCCTTAATTCCAGGTTGCTTCTCCCCTTGATCAGTTTCCATCTGTTGTTTCTTGTCCTTCCTTCAGGTGCTTTGGAGAATAAAGTAAGCCCCTCTTCTTTGGGGCAGCCCCTCAAATACTGGAAGGTTGCTATCCTGTCATCCTTAGTTCTTCTTTTCATTAAACAGCTGCTGGCTGCCAGTCCTATTGCAAGGAGAGAGAGAGAGCTGGAGTAGGATGGAAAGATGTTTGTGGGGGCTGGGGACTCCCCTAAGCAACAGGTGGGGCCAAATGGAGTTGAGTGAGGGGGTCATAATCTAGAGAGTCCCTACCCCAGTTGTTCCTATCCCTCTTTCTGTCTCTTCTCTCCCTTCCCCTTTTCTTGCCCCAAGGATGCAAAAAGAACTCTTTAACAAATATTTGCATAAGTCCAAAGAAACACGTTCCTGGATTGTCTGCCAACTTGATTCCCTCCAATCTTGGCTTCAAGAGCCGCCTTCCCAGTCAGCTGCAGGGCGGAATCTCCCAGGGAATCCAAGACGAAGTCAAATCCGGGATTTTGCAGATCGCCAAGGGTCAAATCTGCACGCAAACCCTGTCCTGCCTCTCTCCAAAGGGATTTGAGCCACTCTGGGAAACTCGCTTTGGCTCCTGGTTTAAGGCCTTTCGAGTAGCGTTGCGTTTCTCCTTGTCAAATTTAAAGGAGGGGGGGGGAGAGAGAGAGGGAGAGAGAGAGAGACTTCAACTCCCAGAATTCCCCAGCCAGCATTGTCTTAGTGGAGATTTCTGGGAGTTGAAGTCGACACATCTGGAATTGCCCTTTAAAAAAAAACAACACCCTGCATTGATTGAGAACTGTGTTTTTCGACTTTGACAATTTTAAGGTGTGTAGATTCCCAGAATCCCCCATCCAGCCTTTTAAGAGGGGTGGGCTTCAGCTCCCAGAATCCCCCAGCCAGCACGATTTAAGATGGATGGACTCCAACTCCCATAATTCCTTGCTGGCTAGGGAATTCTGGGAACAGAAACCCACCCTCCTTAAAGTATGCTAGGTAGAGAATCCTGGGAGTTGAAGTCCACCCCTCTTGAAGTCACTACTGCTTTAAACAGCGAGACGGACAGAAGCTGATAGCCGAAACAGACTTTTTATCCATAAAGTGGTGTTTGGGTGGGTTGGTGGTCCTGACACATGACCTAGTAGCGGGTCTGGGGGTCTTATTTACAGCAGGAGGTCCACGTTTCAAGAGCTTTCAAGGCCCCTCTTGTTTTGCAACTCCTTCCACACCTGTTGGGAATTAAAGAGGCTGCTTGGTGGTCTCATTTCCCTCCCTTGCACACCAGCTCCTGTCTTTACAGAGGAGGGGTCCACAACAGAGAGACCCCTGCCCCTCCCTTTCAGCCTCAGCAAACAGATTCTGACACTTTCCGAATCCTTTGTCCTTTCAGTTATCATTTTTATTGCCTGTGGCAGAGCAGGAATTATTCTTCCCCTGCCAATATTCCCACAGAGATAACGGTCCAGAGGGCAGGGAACGAGTGCGAGGTCACGCTCCGGGTGTGGCCATTGAGAGCCGGCAAGTGAAATCTGGTGGAAAGGGTTGGGTTTTGTTTGTTTGTTTTTTTGCAAAGAGGCCGATTCAAATCACTTTAATCTGCAACATACGCCCCCTCCCTTCCCTTTTAAAAATCTTTTCGTCGACTTGCTGCCCAGTTTTCGTGGCTCTTGCGTGCAAGGAGACGAGGTTTGCATTAGAAATCTTGGCTGGGGAAGAAGTTTTGTCTGCCCTGGGGATGCTCCTAGCCCTTGATGGCATGTGTGACATTCTGTGTGTGTCTGTGTGTGTGTGTCTGTCTCTCTGTCTCTCTCTCTCTCTCTCTCTCTGTGTCTGTCTCTCTCTGTTTCTCTCTCTCTCTCTCTGTCTCTGTCTCTCTGTCTCTCTGTTTCTGTCTCTCTCTCTCTGTCTCTCTCTCTCTGTCTCTGTCTCTCTCTGTCTCTCTGTTTCTGTCTCTCTGTCTCTCTCTCTTTGTGTGTCTCTCTGTCTCTCTGTTTCGGTCTGTCTGTCTCTCTCTGTCTCTCTGTTTCTCTCTCTCTCTCTCTCTCTCTCTCTCTGTCTGTCTCTCTGTTTCTCTCTGTCTCTGTCTGTCTGTCTGTCTGTCTCTGTGTGTGTCTCTCTCTGTCTCTCTCTGTTTCTCTCTGTCTCTCTCTGTCTCTCTCTCTCTCTGTCTCTCTCTGTCTCTCTCTCTCTCTGTCTCTCTCTGTTTCTGTCTGTCTGTCTCTCTGTCTCTCTCTCTTTGTGTGTCTCTCTGTCTCTCTGTTTCGGTCTCTCTGTCTCTCTGTCTCTGTCTCTCTGTTTCTGTCTGTCTCTCTCTCTCTGTCTCTGTTTCTCTCTGTCTGTCTCTCTGTCTCTGTCTCTCTGTTTCTGTCTCTCTCTCTCTCTCTCTCTCTGTGTCTCTGTTTCTGTCTGTCTTTCTGTCTCTCTCTGTGTCTCTCTCTGTGTCTCTCTGTCTCTGTGTTTCTGTCTGTCTCTCTCTCTCTCAATGGTATTTCAGCAGCCACCATATCTTTTCAAAGAATTGGAAACCAATTCTTTTGGTTTCCCAAGTCAAGTCCCCAAATTCTCCCCAAGTCGCTTCTAGGGAAGTCGGCCGAAGATAGACTGGATTTCCTGGCTGCATTTTGGTTTAAAGTGAAAGTTTGCAAGCTGTCAAATCTTCCAGCCGCAGAAGAGCACCGTAAAAGTGTCTTTTGAGGGTTGGCTGGTTTATTTGTTTGCTGCAATGCACGGGGTAATCTGATTTTAACAAGATAACAGAGTTGGAAGGGACCTTGTAAGTCTTCTAGTCCAACCCCTCTGCTCAAGCAGGAGACCCTATATCACTCCAGAGCACCCACAATTTCTGGTGGCAAGCTGTCCCACTGGTTCATTGTTCTCACTTTCAGGAACTTTCTCCTTAATTCCAGGTTGCTTCTCCCCTTGATGAGTTTCCATCTGTTGCTTCTTGTCCTGCCCTCAGGTGCTTTGGAGAATAGCTTGACCCCTTTTCTTTGGAGCAGCCCCTCAAATACTGGAACATTGCAAATATTGGAACACAGAGACACACACAGGACTGCTATCATGTATATGTGTGTGTTTGTGAATACATATACGTGCACACACACACACACACACACATGATAGCAGTCTTCCAATATTTAGGAAGATTGTCCCTTGAATAAAATTTGATAGCTTGAAAAGATCCTAGCATATTCGCCCTGATTTTTAATTTGATTTTTGATTTTTAGCCAATCTCACTGTATACATACATGTTATACTCTGGCAATAAAGGTAATAATCATCATCTTAAAAACAGCATGCTGTATTTCAAACTCCAGCCATCATTCTTAGGTATCACAACGATTCCTTACAGCATCGTTAAGATAATGTATAGAGTCTTTACAGATCCCATAACAGTAGGATTCATTCCCTCTGTGGAATTCAGTCTTCCATATAACTTTTTTTTTTTAAAAAAAGTTCCTGACCCAACTTTAGCCTGCCAACCGCCCAGTGATACATTATCCAAGAATTTCACTTTTTGAGTCATTATTGCTTTAGCAGGGGAAATGCACGAAGAAGTGAAATGGATGTTTAAAAGCGAGCAAAAGACAATCCGAGAAATTGCAGGACTCGCTAATTTCCCTGCGCATCGCAGGTGAATGGATGGGCAGCATTTGCCAAACCTTGAAAGGGGCATTTAAATGGCCACAATGAAGGAAAGTGAAAAGCAAAGAGATTATTAGCACAGCTTTGGTGAAAAGAAGCTTGCTTAGACTCTTGCACATCTTTTAGAGATTTTCTAGGGTGGGAGAGGAAAGGTTTCCACCCGTCAAAGAATTTTTAAGTTTTATTTTGTTTTTTTCCATTTATTAAATTTAGCGGCTGCCTGGTTTCCAAACATCTCTGGGCAGCCTATCCTTTCAAAAGTAAAGATGGTACAACAGAGAGAAAAAAGTCACAAATGTCTAGGAAAAAAAATAACATTTACATAACTTTTGCAAAAATATGCAAAAAAAACCCCAATGGGCACAGCCACGATCATGCATCAAGGCCTGGGAGAAAAGCCAGATTTTTCAAGGACTTTTAAAATATCTTCAGGGCAGAAGCCAGACAGATCTCCAAATTCTTCTGCATTGCTTTAGATAAGTTTTTATCACACTTGGCAACTTCCAAGATGCGTGGACTATGTCTGGACAGTTCCAAGAATTCCTTGTGAAAGTGTGCTGAGTAGGGAATACTGGGAGTTGAAATCCACCCCTCTTAAAGCATGCTGGGCTGGGGCAATCTTGCCTAGCAATGGAAATGCTGGGCCCCATTACAGTCGTAAGCTGAGGACTTTGTCGGTGAGCATGAAGTGTATTTCTTTCCCGTATCTTTTTTAAAATCTTCATTTTTTTTCCCTCCAAATTTTCTCCACCACAGCCCTGCAGGGTAGGCTGGGCCAGGAAGAATGACGGGCCCAAAGTCATTACGTGAGCATAAAGCTCCATATTAACTGATTTTTTTTTTAGTGATGCTCTGTTCACCATTTTGAAAAGGAAGTAAAATTGTAAAATAGTTTTTAAAATGTGCACAAAAGTTTTATTTCTATTATCTATCTATATAATTTCTCTGTCTAATATCTGTCTATTTATTATCTATCTATCTTCTATCATCTATCAATGATCTGTTTATCAATGATGTATCTATCCATCCCTCTGTATGTCAGTCTATATCATCTGTCTGTCTATCTACTATCACCCATCCATCTCTCTTACCTCTTTATCTCTTTATCTGTCCATCTATCTAACTAGATAGATAGATAGATAGATAGATTGATAAATCTATCTATCTGTCTGTCTGTCTGTCTGTCCGTCCGTCCGTCCAACCCACCCACCCACCCACCCACCCACCCATCTATCTATCTATCTATCTATCTATCTATCTATCTATCTATCTATCTATCTATCCATCTATCTATCTATCTATCTTCTATCATCTATCAATCATGTGTTTTATCAATCATCTATATCTATCTACTTATCTTCCCCCCCCCCGATACTAGCAATAATCCCTACTTTGCAAGAAAAAGAACATCAGATAACAGATAAGCAGAGTTTGAAGGGACCTTGTAGGTCATCTAGTCCAACCCCACCCACCCACCCAAGCAGGGGACCCTACACCATTTCTGACAAATGGAGTCCAATCTCTTCTTGAAACCTCCAGAGTGATGAAGCTCCACAACCTTGAGGGCAATTTCTGTTCCATGGGTTGATTGTTCTCACTATCAAGAAAGTTTCTCCTTATTTCCAGGTTGAATCTCTCCTTGATGAGTTTCCATCATTATTTCATTGTCTTGGCCTTGGAAACAGGTTGACCCCCCTTCCTCATCTCTGGGGCTCCCCTTAAATATTGGAAGACTGCTGTCATGTCTCCCCTGGTCCTTCTCTTCCTAGACTAGCCAGGCCCAGTTCTGCAACGGTTCTTCCTATGGTTTCGTATCCAGTCGCCCTCATCATCTGGTTGCTCAGGTTGGCTGTCAGATTTTTGACTTTCTCATTTCTCCCGCCTCCCTGTCGGGAACCGACCAGCCGAGCCCTGGTGACTCTCCGCGTGGATCCCCAAGGCTTCTTCCTCTACTGGCCGCCCGAGTTTGTAATTGCCTTTTGCCTTTTTCAACCTCTGCAACCCCCCCCCCTCCCTCCGTGCATTCTTCCCCAGCTGCCTCCCATCTCTTTTACAAGCGTTTTTTCGAAAGGCAACCGGACGGATGTGGGAGCTCAGAGAGGCTCTGGGTGCATCTGGTTTATCGCAGAAGCCAGCAGTGCAGGGGTTTTTTTTGTGTGTGTGTGTGTGTGTGTGGGAGGGGGGACAGGACACCAGGAGGGGGCATGGGCCCACTTCCCCCCTGCTTGCCTCTGCCGTGGGGGATCTCATCCGTGGGGGGGGGCGGCTGCGGATAAGAGGGCCAGATATAGGTGTTCCTTTCAACGCCCGTGACAATCCACATGCGCACACACACACACACACATGCCACCCCAGGGGAAGGCGGGTTGCGTTAGCAGAGTTTGGGTTGAGGTGTTTGTGTTGTTGTTCTCCTTTCAGGGCTTCGAAGCCGCTAAGCTGGTTTGTCAAGAAATCTAGGGTGAGAGGCAGGGTGTTGCTGGAGGAGGCAGGCAGGCAGGCTGGGAGGTCTTCGGGCTTCCGAAGCCAAGGAAACTGGTTGAAACTGGGACTTTTTTCTCCTCCTCTTCCTTCTCTTTATTTATTTTATTTGTTTGCCGAGCATGTGTTATATACAAATATAAGTATGAACATGATTATTAATACATGAAATGGAAACAAATAAAAAGGGAATATTAGGACAGGGAGGGTAGGCAGGTTGGTGCGCTTATGCACGCCCCTTCTTCCTCCTCTCCTTCCTCTTCCTAATCCTCTCCTTCCTTCTTTTCCTTTTGCTCTTCTTCTCCTCTCCCTTCTTTTTCTTCCTCTCCTCCTCTCCTTCCTTCTCCTTCTCCTCTTCCTAAGCCTATCCTACCTCCTTCTCCTTTTCTTCCTCTCCTTCCTCTTCCTAATCTTCTCCTTCTCCTTTTCCTTCTCCTCTTCCTCTCATTCCTCCTTCTCCTTCTCCTCTCCCTTCTTTTTTCCTCTTCCTCCTCTCTTTCCTTCTCCTCCTCTTCCTAAGCCTCTCATTCCTCCTTCTCCTTTTCTTCCTCTTCCTAATCCTCTTCCTAATCCTCTCCTTCCTCCTTTTCCTTCTGCTCTTCCTCTCCTTCCTCCTTCTCCTCTCCCTTCTTTTTCTTCCTCCTCCTCCTCTGCTTCCTCCTTCTCCTCTTCCTAAGCCTCTCCTACCTCCTCCTTTTCTTCCTCTACTTCCTCTTCCTAATCTTCTCCTGCTCCTTTTCCTTCTCCTCTTCCTCTCCTTCTGCCTTCTCCTTCTCCTCTCCCTTTTTCTTCCTCCTCCTCCTCTGCTTCCTCCTTCTCTTCCTAATCTTCTCCTTCCTCCTTCTCCTTTTCCTTCTCCTCTCCCTTCTTCTTCTTTGCTTCTTTCTTCTCCTTCTCCCTTGTCTAAGCCAATCCTTCCTCCTTCTCTTCCTCTCCTTCCTCCTCCTTTTCCATCTCTTCCTCTGCTTCCTCCTTCCTCCTCCTTGTTCAAACTCTCCTCCTGCTCCTTCATCATCATCCCTCATCCTCTTCCTCCTCTCCTTCTTCCTCTTCCTTCTTCTCCAACCACTCCTCCTTCTCCTGATGTTTTCCTCCAAACAGATTTTATTTATTCATGATGCCCACTTTTCCCTCTACTGAGAACAATATAAAGTGATAGGAAGCCCTCAATTTAACCACAAACAGGATGGCCAAATATGAGTAAAATATAAAACATAAATATGCAATAAAATATAAAATAGTAATGAAAATATTGACCCTATGAATAAAAATATAAAAAACCCATAATATTAAAACAATAATAATAATAATTCAGTTGACTTGAGTTTCATGTTTAATTAATAAAAGTTTATAATAGTAATAATAATAAATAAAAGAGTGAAAAGAAAAGAAGTGCAAGGGGGAAAAAGAAACCACAGAAATACCCCTCTTTTCTCTTGCTCTTTCAAGGAGGAAAATTTCTCTCTTTTTTAAAAAGAAGAACAAAACAAAAATAAAAGCTCAGGTTGCAACCTCTTTGTATTTGTCTCTGCACGAAAAAGAAGAAGAAGAAAGAAAATAAAACACACCCCACCTTGGAAAGGAATGTAAGCTTTGGAAATGCATGAGGGAAGAAAATCCTCCCGATTTAAAACAAGAAAGCACCATTATCAACCCCTTAAATTGCCAATTCTTTGCCTACAGGTGTGGTTTATTTTGAATTTATTTATTTTTTCCTTTCAAAAAGCGATTTCCTCTCCACTCCGAGAAAAGCCCAAAGAGTTTTGAGGTTTTTTTTTTTGCTCTCGTTACCGCATGATTTCCCTGCACAATGTCCTTGCGGTTCATAGTGCTCTGGCAATCATGATTACAACTTCTAATTTGCCTTTTTTTATTTTTTTTCCAACTGGACTCTTGGCCCAGCCCAGGAAGGGTGAGAGAGATCTTTTTCCCACAGTTCCAGTGGAAATTCCTAAAAAGCCTCCAGATCAGAAAAAAACAAAACAAAAAGCCAACCCACAATTGGCATGAAACTATCTTATAGACCCCAATGGAGCCCAGAATTTATGACACTGAGCAAAACATTTATGAAGGGAGTTTTGTCCTGTTTTACAACCTCTCTTGCCACATTTTGTTTAGCGAATCACTGCAGTTGTGAATTGAATAACACAGTTGTTAAGTGAATCTTTCTCCCCACCCTTGACATTGCTCGTCAGAGGGTCTCAAAAAGGGGATCGCTGTGACTGTCAAAAATGCAAATTGGTTGCCAAGCGTCTGAATGTAAATCACGTGAGCATGGAGGCAATGGTCATTAAGTGTGAAAAACAGTCGCACGTCCCTTTTTTCAGTGCCGTTGCAACTTTGAATGGTCACTAAGGGAATCATTGTAAGTTGAAGACTATTTGCAGTTCATAGCACAGGTAGTCCTTGACTTACAACGGTTCCCTTAGTGACTGTTCAAAGTTAAAACAGCACTGAAAAAAGGGACTCAGGAGTGTGGTTCACACTTATGACCACTGTAGTATCTCCATGATCATTTGATTAAAATTCAGATACTTTGCAAGTGATTCAACTTATGACCGTTGCAACGTCCCGGAGTCACGCGATCCTGTTTTGTGACCTTCGGACAAGCAAAAATACGTCAATGGAGAAACCAGATTTGTTTGTTCCTCTATTTATTTATTTTAGAAAATGTATATTGCTGACAATTCGCACATGGCAACTCAGGGAGGCTTAGAGGCATATGAAAACCTCATATATAAAGCAATAAAACTAATAAAAGAGAATCATTTAGTTTAGTTGACTTTATTGTCATTGTACCTCATACAGTGAAATTAAGTACCATCTTCAGTGTACATTGTGACTATGAAAATAAAACACAAACACACATCCTTCACATGCTATACAATTGAATTGAAAACCCCTGATATTGCACGAATATTGCACTATACAGCAGAATTCAAAAGAGCAACTGCCCTGGGATAGAAGCTGCTTTTCAGCCTATTTGTCCTTGTTTTTATTGTTATCCTGTACCGCCTGCCAGATGGCAATAGTTAAAAAAAAGGGGGTGCCCAGGATGAGATGGATCTTTGAGAATGTTTTGAACTTTTTGAAACAGCTGCAACTATTCACTTAACAACCGAGGCAAGAAAATTCGTAAAATGGAGCAAAACACACTCAACGAATTTCTCCCTTAGCGACAGAAATGTCAGGCCCAATTGTGGTCGTAAGTCGAGGACTCCCTAGGTTGCACTCTTTAGCACGTTCTTCTTTGCAATACATTTCTGATAGGGACAATTAATGGAAACCTGAGCAAATGGCGTGGAAGTTGTTTTCCTACAAAGGGAAGGGTGTGTGAACAGATAAAACCCCGGCTAATGGGCAGCCTCCAACACAATTAGTGCAATAAACACTAGTGTTCATTGTTACTGATTTCTTTTTGGTTTTTTTTTTCCTTCCCTTCTTCTTCCTTTTCTGCAATTATGCAAGAGCCAGCTGTTGAACTTTTTAAAAAAATAAAATAAAAGGAGGTTTGTGGCAGCAGAATTAAAACAAAAACCTCAAATCTAAAATTAATATGTTTCTTGTCGTAGGGGCAAGGAAGAAGGAGACCTTGATACCTAGCCTAATTAACACATTTTGTGGTTCTTGTCAATGCAGGAGAATGTGGCAGAATTGGGCCAGGATGCTAATAAAGCACATTAATTGAAGAAATGTCCTTTTTCTTTTTTCTTTTTGCTTGTTTCTCCTCCGCAAATTGACAGGAAGTGGACGTTTTGGATATCAGCTACATCCGAGACACTCGGACTGGACGTTATGCTAAGCTGCCTAAGGTAAATTAAGGTTTATAGGAGGAAATTTAAAAAAGGGCAGGGTGCATGTTCCCCAAATTACTTTGATTTCCAAGGACATCATAGCACTAAATGTCAGGGCTCCGACAAATCCACTCCCATTCAAATCACAAGTCTCTAACCACATTTCTCAGAGTAAAAAAAAAAAAGATTTATTAGGAGTGACCATGTTGGCGTTACGTGGGTGCAGCCGACACTAAGACACATCATTCATTTCCCCCTTGACCCTGGCCTTCCTCCCACCCCCTGGATCTATATTCTCCAATGGGACACATCCATAGCCAAGAGTCATCAATCATGCTCTCCAGTAATAATCTTACACACCAACAGCTTCGGCTGCCTAGCAATTATCTGAAGCGTTTGAGGAATGCACTATTTTCTTCCCACTCCCTTTCTGCTGGCAACTAAAAAGACCAAAGAAGTATTTTTTAGTTGACACTAAAATTTGAGGTGGGTTTTCCTCTACAGGTATTCCTTGGCTTACAACCGTTCATCTAGTGAGCATTTCAAGCCACAACGGCAGCGTAAAAAGTGAATTGTACGTTTTTCACCCTTATGACCGTCGCAGCCTCTCCGCTGGTCATGTGATCAAAATTTGGCCACTCGACAACTGTCTCATATATACGATGGTTGCAGTATCCTGGGGGACATTTGATCCTTCTGACAAACAACGGGGAAGCCAAATTCACTTAACAACCAGGCAATTAACTTAAGTTTTAAAGGTTTTACTTAGCAGCCGTGGCAGAAAAAACTTCATGGAACAGAGCAAAATTCACTTAACAAATGTCTCCCTTAGCAACTGAAAAAATTGGGCTCAATTGGGGTTGTAAGTCAAGAACTACCTACACACTAAGCAATTCCATGAAACTGTAGTAGTCTCCAAGCAGCCTCTGGTTCAGAGGGTACAAACTGGGTTGACTTTTTGCACAAAGCCACGATTGGTTTAGCTGTGTTTTTTTTTTAAACTGTTGTTTGTTAAGCCATGGCTGACAGGCTCGATCGACTCCACATTCAAAACTTTGATCCTTGGTTTTGATCCTTGGATCTGCAGTTTTCCTGAGAACAAACTGGTTTGTTGTGTACAAATGGTTTGTTTTCAGAGTATAAATCATGGTTTGTTGAGCCATGGCAGACTGGCCTGCTCCATTCTGCATGCAAAATTCTGATTTTGGATATAATTGTTGTTGTTGAAAGTCCATTATTTTTGTTCCTCCGTTTTGGACTTTTTAATATGTAAGCTTCCTGGAGATTGTGGAGACAGGCAGTCTCTCCATTAATGAAATAAAAGAAGGAAATAAAATTAAAATAATTTGATGACCAGGGTAATAACTTAACCTGCTGGAAAGACCCAGTCATAACATCCTCTTATTGCATTAAGCTTGGATTTGTTTTTAAATGTTTTTCTGAGCTCAATACAGTAGCTTATTGAGTTATGGAGTTTGATAAACTCCCCATCCTTCAATTCTCAATATTCCACAATGGCTGTTGCTAAGAATTCTGGGAACTAAAGTCTTTTCAAAGGTGTGGACTTCAGTTCCCAGAATTCCCAAGGCAGCATGGAGATTGTTGAGAAATCTAGGAGCTGAAAGTCGCCATGTTTAGAGAGTAACCAATTTAGGGGAAGCTCACACGCACAATTTCAGGCTGTAAATCCGTAATGAAAATGAAAATACTAGTTGGAGAATTCTGGAAGTTGAAGTCCACCCAACTTTAAGCATGCTGGCTGGGGGATTCTGGGAGTTGAAGTCCATCCAACTTAAAAGTATGCGGGATGGGGAATTTTGGGAGTTGAAGTCCAAAGCATGCTGGCTCAAAGCATCTCAAAGCATGCTGGCTGGGGGATTCTGGGAGTGTCTTAAAGTTGCCAAGTTTGAGAACTTCTAACCAAAATCATGCTTCTTAATAGCCTCCATCCAGTTAAGATGGCTTCTCCCAGCTTTTCTATGTCTTCTCTTGTTTTTTGAAGGATCCCAAAATTCGGGAAACACTGGGCTTTGGAGGTCCAGAACAACAACCTGAGGATAAACTTTTGACCGTGGTTCATGGACCTGACCTGGTGAACGTGAGTTTCCTCAACTTCATGGCAGTTGTCCAAGACAATACAGCAAAGGTAAGGAGCCCCTGAAGGTGAAACCTAATATGTGTATGTATGTGTGTGTGTGTGTATGGTATTCAGTTTTGTTTGGGTATTTTCCTACGTCATTGTAGTTGTGCTTTTAAAGTTGTAGCAACGTTTTGGCAGAATCTCATCTGCCATCATCAGGCTTCTGTA
>BHFT01016834.1:0-52763 GCA_004320025.1 Laticauda laticaudata
AAACCAACCGGCACACTGTATGTATATATATGGAAGATGGCTTGATGTTTTTATGTTTTGTTTGTCTATGTTCATCTCAAAAAGCAATAAAAATTTCATTAAAAAAACAAAGAAAGTTAGAAATGAAATTTTTTGAGCATAGTTAAGAAGTGACATAATATTCTAGTACTATTGCACTATTTCTAAAATCTAAATTCTTTCCTGGAAAAGACAGAGTATTGGGAATGCAAATTTATAAATTGGAAATACCAATTTCCAAAAAAATTAGTGAGTAGGATTGCTTTTATACCAGATTGGTAATGAACACAAAATACAATTGTATGCAAACTTTTAGGCACTCTCGATCATACTTCAGAGAATCCCAAGGTAAGTAGAAACTGATACAAATTCTACTTGGTACAAATTTAAAGCAACTGCCAATAAATATTAGATATGCATTCAAATTTTGCATATAAAAATTGAATTCATATGTAATATTTGTTGGCAATTGCTTACAAAAACAGAATAAGAAAATAGTGAACAAGACAGATGCAAAAGTTTCAATCAATATTCTGTAACACTTTCCTTTGCAGTAATAATAGCGTTCAAATGCTAGCCACAGTTAGACCTTAGAACTTAGAATCACAGAGTTGGAAGGGACCTTGGAGGTCTTCTAGTCTAACCCCCTGCTTAGGCAGGAAACCCAACACCACTTCAGACGAATAGTTATCCATTCTTCTATTTTTGCTTTTGAATTCTCCTCCCACCATTTGTTGTAGAACTTTTCTGGCCTGGAAATATTTTTAAATCACCTTGTATATACATTTGAGAAGATCCCCATAAATTATCAATAATTTTAAAGTTTGGAAATTATTAAGCCATTTCAAAACCTTTTTCTTTCTGTCCTTTAAATATTTTATGATTGATTTGGAAGTATGTGTGAGATTACTGCCATGCTGAAATTTCTAACTTCTTTTCATGTTCATTTTTTTTAACTAAATTACAGGAATATATGCAAAGACTGAAGACATCATTTCCTTCTTTATGAACTCTAAAAATTGGCTTCCCTTCCAAAATTACATAGTTTTCTCCATTTTTGTGCAATTAATAGCTATAGCAATAGCAGTTAGTTATATACCACTTCATAGTGCTTTACAGTGCCCTCTAAGCAGTTTACAGAGTCAGCATATTGCCCCCAACAATCTGAGTCCTCATTTTACTGACCTTGGAAGATGGAAGGCTCAGTAAACCTTGAGCCAGTCAGAATCAAACTCATGACAGTCAGCAGAATTACCCTGCCAATACTGCATTCTAACCACTGCGCCACCATGGCTGTTAAGCACAATTAAGCACACTCCTACAAAATCACTCATTAAAACAGGATTTCACGAGTTTTCGAAAGCCTTACTAAACTAATTCAAATCCTGATGCCATAAATCAAAAACTTTTGGAACTCTTGCCTTTCTGGTTTTAAATGTTTATGAGAACTAAATAAATGGAATGAACATATAATTTCTTTATGACTGGAAAAATATTCTGACCTTTCAGGTTTTAAACTCAGAACCACCAATTTGAATTGACTCCAGAAAAAAAACTGATAGCCCCCCCCCCAATAGAATATTAATTTTAATATGAGAATTAATAATTTCTGACACAACACTTAACAGTTTCTATTATATCAGTTTATGTTTTGGGGCCAACTTTAAGGCAACATTACACAAAGTTTATAATAATAATGAATTTTGGAAATGAAATGAATGTAACTGGTGTTAAATCGTTTTCTTCCTCATGCTGAACGAAACAAGTTGCTATTTTTATTGACTACATTTAATTTGATTGATTATAAATAAGCCAAACTAATTCTTATTAAAGAATGAATAGAAACCGGATCAAAAATGCTTTTTTATTAACTGATGACACTGCAGTTCTTGGAAATCTCATCAACTTTAACTTCACCAGCTGAGCAATCTCTGCCCATTTGGCTGATTGCATTTGCATCATTGTGATTGGGATTGTTTTAGTCATATCTTTTGGGATTTATCACCGCAAGAAGTGAGTATTTTGAGTTGTCTTGCTATTTGGGTCAGTCCACAAATAGAAATGAACAATATTTTTCCTTATTGCTTCCTAGTTTATTTTTTTCCCATCGTTTAATAAATGTAGGCTAATATATGCCTATTCTCTAAGTAAATGCTAACTGATCCATGGTATATTCATGGTCTTTTGCTCCAAGTAAGCGTCAAGGAAGACAAGATAATAAGTAAGAGAGACAGGTGGTGCTTGTAATATCATTATAGGGACGCACAAAGGTCTAATCAGAAGCCGAGGGAATGGGAGAAAGGAAAACACAAGCAGCAACACTGCCTGGTATGCACATAGATTTGAAGGGGTCAGGCAAAGTAATGCATATACTGTATGTTCTGTATAAAAATAGTAGACTCCTAAAGACTGAATTCTGATTGGCTAAAGAACTCGAATGGGGATTGGTTCAATAGGAACCAATCCCACATAGCTTCTAAAAAGGACGGTCAAATAAGTTTAAGAAAAAAAAAAAATTTTACCTTTGGTTTTCCAAAAAAATCGGGCTTACAAAGAGAAAAAAGGCCGGCAGAGAAAAACATATAAAAGGCTTGCCGCCAGCCTTGAAAGCCAATTGGTTCACGTTTATCACTAGTGTTACTTAATAAAGCACTAATTTGAATTGGAGACCGGATCTACCTCACATTTTTCGGAACGAAGAACACTAGGGCGAAACAAGGTTGGGATTGTTCCTAAACGCGCGTGAGACATGAGCACGCGCGTGACAGAATAAAACCAGACGAAGAACCAATGGCTGGAAACAACGCACCGCCCGCACCCTTCAATCCCAATGAAGAGCATTGGGAATCCTACGTAGACCATTCTCCAGATGTACCTGAGAGCGAGCAATGCAGATGGCAGGAAATCTCAGACCAGCGCAAGAGGAGCTGTTTTCTTGACACACTGTGAGGCCCGAATCTTCAAACCATGGCCCAAGCTTTGGTGAAGCCCCGAGAATGTAAAACAAATTGACTTGGGACAGAGCTCCACAAGAACATTTAAAAGCCCACTATGCCACCGGTGGGCTGTCAAATCTAAACTAAAGCGGCCACGAGTCTTATGGAGAGACCAAGACAAGAAGCGAAACCATCGGCTTAGATTTGAAATGGCAGCCCTCCGACAAGAGTAGGGGGAGCGTGCGAGTTTCTAAACTTAGATTGAAGGCGATGCTCGGGATCGAGTAATATTGGGGTTAAGAGACTCAAATACAGAGCAAGCTACTGAGATAAACCCAACTTAATTCAGTAGCTGAAGCTTCACAGAAGCCTCGCCGCTAAAGCACGGAAAAAAGTTGGCGGATAGAATGAAACAATATGAATGCGGAAACAACGACGAACAAGCCTGAGCCAGAGGAAAAAACAATCTCCCACCCCGACCCACTCACTATGAAAGAATTTGACGAGACGTCAGAATCCGAGAGGAGATGACGAAATCCACCGGCCTATCACACCAACAAAGAAAGGGCGCGAAACAGAAAGGCGGCAGGAATGCGCTGGCTGCGGGGAAACCATCCTGTGCAGCCGGCATTGCAGATTCCTCGAATGCCATATGCAGAGCATGCAAGAATAGAGGGGCATATCGAGAAAAGTCTGCAGGAACAAAAGAATTACAAGCCCAAAAAGACGCAGCGGACGCCCCAGCAAAAGACCTGAGGCCAAAACTTATCCCAGAGAAAGTGGGCAGCGAAACAAGCAAGCCACTAACCGAGAGGAAAGCATACACAGACTTTCACTATCGAAGTGCTTCAGACGGGAAAGCGGGAAGAAGAAGTAAAATATAATTGTAAAAATTGAGACAACCCCTTGAAATGGGAGGTTGACTCTGGATCTTTCCTATCAATGGTGTCATGGGACACCATCAAAAAAACTTGGTCCCAGACATCAAGATCAAGGAACTCAGAGACTCAAAAACTAACCCTCAAAGACTTATCAAGGAACCGAATTTCCTGTAGTCGGCCTAGGACCAATTTCTGAGTCGCCTACAGACAACATGTTGCAGTACTCATTAACGATAGATCGACCAGATCGGACCAAGCCTCCTGTGGCCATCGAATGCGTTCACACCATTGGGCATCGGAATGACCGGAGTAGACCAGTCGTTGACCGCAAACCCAGGAACTGGGTGAAGAAGACTTCTGTATCCAAAGAATTCCAGTGACATTTTCGGATCGGCTCCCTAGGCCAGGTATCGGGGGACCCCAATTTCTTTTAGTCTAGACCCCCAGGGTTAGCCCCTAAAAGACTAAAGGCCGGACGAGTTCCTTTTGCCTACTAAAAGCAAAAAAATAGAGGAACAGCTAAATAAATTAATAGATCAAGGCGGTTTCTAGAACCCCGGGAGTCGACCATGGCTAAATGCAGGAAACAACCCAATTGTGTAACACCGATTAAACCAGACAAGGTCGGTTCCCGTAATCTGTGGTGACTACAAGGCTACCCTGAAACCAACGTGCTGCAACAAACGCATACCCCGGTGCCAATCGTGCAACAACCATTACACTCTCTTGGGGAGAGGGAGAGAAGTTTTTGCCTAAAAACCTAGACCTAGCAAAGCTTACCAAAACAGCTCCCAGTAGATCCTTTTAACGCGCTGAAGCACAAACAATAGTGACTCACAAAGAGGAATTCAAAATGCCAACAGTACTCCAATTTGGAGTTAAGCGTTGAGCCGCTCAGGCGTTTCCAGGTTCTCATGGAACGCCTGTTAGAACATGGTTATAAAAGGGGTCGTTAACCATACTTCGACGATGTCCTAATTTCGCCAAAGATGCAACCCAGCTTAAGAAAAGACTTAAAGATGTCCTAAATAATTCAGAGAAGAATCTGGCAGCTTAAAGTAAAGAAAGAAAAAATTGGCTGTCTAATGACTGATCGCCGTCGAGATTTTTTGGGATATTTGATAGACGGGAGAGGTATCACCCCTACTGAAAGAAAAAGTCAAATTCCATGTACAAGACGCACCAGAACCCAAGAATAAAACTGAACTGCAGGCATTTTTAGGGACTAAATAAATTTGTAAACGATGTTCCTTACCCACAAAGCAACCAATAGCAGAACACATACACCGGAGTAGTAGGATCAAGAAACAATCTGGACTTGGGGTTTATAGAGAAAAGAAAGCCTTCCCAAAAAATAAAAAAAAACTTTATTAAATCAAACAGCCGTTTTTATCCAATCTGCAACATCACTTGCCATTGGAGCGGTGACCTGCGACGCCCACCATTTGGAGTCAGTGCCATCCTAACGTCACCAATTGCCAGATGGAAAGAGAGGCACCCGACTCCGCATTACTATTCAAGACTCTGATCTAAAATCCGAAGCGAAATTACAGTCAATTAGACAGGGGAAGCCCTGGGCAAAATCGTTGCCGGAGTATTAAATGCTTCATGAGTAACCTATATGGGAAGCGACATTTGTATAGTAATGCGACCACAAACCGCTACTGGGAATTTTGGCCGGGAAACAAGGCCAAACATCGAAACATTCTTTCCCGCGAATGACTAGATTTGGTCAGGAATTACACTAGCCAGAGCCTACTCTTACACACCTAATACATCGCCCGTGAGAAACAAATCTCCCATGCAAGACGCTGTTAAGCAGCAGGCACCCGCTACGGCACCCTAGAGGGAAGACCCTAAACAGGCACGGAGGTGACGACCACCCTGCAGATAGAAGACATGCCCAAATTGCCCATATCTGCGCTGGAGTATTGATGTCGCCAGAGCCACGCAAAGGACCATTGACGTGCCCGTATACTTGAACTGGGTAGGTTAAAGGGCTGGCCGGAAAACCAAAAAACTGAGAACTTTAAACCTTTCCGCGACCAGACAACTGAACCTCTTCAATTCAAAAAAGGTTGCTTGTTGGTGGGTGAATCGGGAATAGTTTATTCCCTCAAATTACACACACTAGGGGTCGCTCAATATGCTTCACGAACACCCTGGAATTGTTAAAATGAAAAGCCTTGCTAGAAGTATGTCTGGTGGCCGGGTATAGATAGGGACAGTGAATACTGGGTAACTCTTGTTAAAAAATGCCAAAGTACCAATCAGGCCTTCCCCGCCACAAGCAACCCCATAAGGGACTGAGGGAAACCACGAGCAGGCCCCTGGTCACGAATTTCACATCACGATTTCGACCGTGGGGTCCGACTAAGGCACCAGATACCTCGTCCTACATTGTCGTAAGCTGCATACTCATAACTTGGCTAGAGGTTAAAAGCATGCCATCTACGACAACGAATACCCCGCTTACTTTCTTAAACCGTGACAAACTCTTTGCAACCCAGTGCGCGGAGCCGAGACGTCCTAGTGTTCGACAACGGCCCACATATACAAGCATCCAATTCCGACACAATACCTAGCCTCCCTAGGTATCAGACATGCCCTAAACCGCGGCCGCGCGCCCGAACCCGGCTGCAAACAGGTTAGGCAGTACCGAGAATGATTATAGATAAAGACAGGTTTAGAAAGGAATGGACATTGAGGATTGTCCAAGATAAGATTAAATCGCCTAACTTCACCCTGCCACGCATATTCAACCCCATGCTACCTATAACAAACAAAAGTCCGGCGCGGAACTACTAATGGAGGAGAAAACTCTAGCGATCACCAACCTAGACAGATTGGCAACCCAAACTAGCACACCAGAAAACGCCCCCGCACTGTTCCACACCGTTTTCATGGACAATTTGAAATAAGGGCGACCTAGTCCTATGCCAAAGAACTTAACGGCGCGCGCGACCCATTATGGCTTCCAGGGAAAGATATTAGTACACAACATTACACAGTCCCTCCCGGTCCTACCAACTAACATAGACGTATTGGCCAGCGATACGTGAAGCGGACACTTAGTAGACCAGCTTCACTCCAAGAGACATATATGAAAGAAATACAAGCAACACAACCACAAATATTAAAAAAACGACAAAAATCAAACCAAAGGAGGGGCGCGGAAAGATATTGAGAAATATAAAGAACCACTTTAAAGTAAACACAGAATACATAACTATCAAAAAAGAGCAAAAAAGAGACTTACAGTTAGTAAGAAAAACTTGCGATAGGAGTCAATCGAGGGGGCCAGGCAGGCGGCTCGACCTGCCCGAAGCGAAACCGGAAGAGAGCGGGGAAAGACACCGGCCTGAAGAAACTCAGGCGGCAAGTAAAAAATGGCTGACTCACCCTTTCCAGGTCAGTTCCAATGGAGAAAAGACGCGGAGAGACAACACCCCATCCGAACCGGTCGAAGGTTCAACGAGAATGAACCGCGCGAAGTCCAGTCGAGTCAAAAGACAAGCGCCCACTACCTATGCGACTACGTTCACCCACGTAGGGACTAAACAAAAGGGGAGGGGTGTTCTGACATAAAAAATAATAGACCTCCTAAAGACTGAAATCTGCTACTGGCTAAAGAAACCGAAATTGGGATTGGTTAATAGGAACCAAGTCCACATAGCCTGCTAAAAGGCGCGCAAAATATTAAATACCTGTCATTGGCTCAAGCCGGCAGAAGAAAAACATATAAAGGCTGCCGCAGCTCTCTGAGCCAAGGTTCCAATCAACTGTGTTACTTAATAAAGACTTTGTTGTTGGAACCCGGTCTACCTCGCGTTTTTCCGAACGGAACACTGTACATCATTCTTATTTATTTATTTATCAAATTTATTTGCTCCCTATCTCACAGTTCAGGCAACTCTGTCTATATAGTGAAGCCTCTTCACTGGTATGTTCTAAGGGTAAACGATACATTTGGGTAGATGCTATATTAGAGAATGAGCATTCACAATACATTTATTTACATATTTGTTTATGTACTGAAATTCTTATATAATGTTCTTAGGTGGCAGACAACAATCAATGCAAACCACCCTTTCCATACGTGCCAGACCAATACTGTGTTTCCCCAAAAATTTTGTGGGGGGGGGGCAAATAAGCAACAGGTCTTATNTTTGTGGGGGGGGGGCAAATAAGCAACAGGTCTTATTTTGGGGGGGACCACTACAGCCAGGAATCCCACGGCCCAACACTATCCACTAGCTGCTACCTGACTTTCTCTGTGGTGGTGCATTGTGCCGGTGCTGCCGCTTGCATGCCAACACTGCTGCTCATGGCAGGAGGCAGCATGACATGTCGTGCCGGTGCCACCACCTGCAGCAGGAGGCAGCATGGCACGTTGTACCATTGCACATACAAGTGGCAGCACCAGCAGGATGCTGCCAGTGGCATCCTGATGCAAGTGGTAGCCGTAGAACTTGGGCAGCAGCATGACAGGCATTGGGCATGGGAGGCCTGGCTGTGGCAGTCCTAAGGTAAGCGGGTGCAGGGCACGTGGGGCAGCTCCACCGCTGCCTTAGCTTGATTTTTAAGTGTGCACTTCGCCCACCATGCACAGTCAGATGGTGGGATGGAGTGGCTGGGGTCTTAACTAGGGCTTATTTTTGGGGTAAAGCTTATATTAGGCACATTTAAAAAATCAAGCTAGGGTTTATTTTTGGGACATGTCTTATTTTCAGGGAAACATGGTAGCCTCTCAAATCAACACCCCTATCACACCCAAAACCCAGGAGAGGAGTCAGATCTCCATGACCTTCGGGAAATCTAAAAGGGTAGGGGATACATAATTGTTGTCTATCATGTAATGGAGCTATTTGTTGCAATCTCTCCTTCAAGAGGCACCTTTGCTTTTGCCACATTGGGGCACATCAGAAATACTTTATTTATTGTGTTAGACAACTAACTACTGAAATTGGTAGCCTGAGGGATTGCCTTTTTCCAAGTGTCTCTACCAGTCTAACCAGATTGAGCAAAAGTGAGCATGCTGCAGATCCCATCAAAGCATGTTGGCTGCCAGTGATCAGAAGACGGGCTTTTCCCACAGTGCCCTTGCTCTATGAAACATCCTCTTTTCATATGTTAGAATGATCCCAACCCTGTTAGTTAGCTTTCTGTAACGCCCTAAGTAATCCCTGGCTTTATTCCTGTGCCTGGGGTGATGAATGCATCAAGGACCTGATTCCTGGTTGTGTTACTAACTGCCCAGGTACTTTACTCCTATGCATATTTAATCTGTATGTTTTTAGTGTTTTAAGATGTTTTTAGTTTTTTTAACTATGATGTATTTTTATAACTGTAAACCAGTATATTTTATAAACTGTAAACTAGAATCATTGACTGAGATGGGTGGTTATAAAAATTGCATAAATAAGTTAACAAAGAAACAAACATGGGAATTTATTCAGACTGTTAATTTTAGTGGGTTATGAAATAATATATGAGCGTGTGGCTTTCCATTTGAGAGACATGAAAGAAAGACTTAACAGCAGTGAGACTTGATAAAGCCTACCTTGCAATCAAGGTAATTTACTTTTAGCAAATGTCTCCAGTCAAGAGTTTGCAGGGTATTTACAATATACTTTTATGACTGTTAATATTACTGATATAGAAATCCTGAGGTTGTTACATTATGCATTATGGGTTGAAAATGTGCTGTACTTGACCTTTGAGTTCATTATCTCCTCTAAATTGCTGATGCTGCATCATAAATCATATGGGATGGTCTGTCAACCTATCAGTGGTGTTCAAGGTCAAAAACTGAAGTCGACCAGAAATTGTTAATTTGCTCATTCATGGATAGATTCACTAACAAAATTACATTTTAGGAAGAAGCATCAAATAGTTGCAACCATTGGAATTATATTGAATTATATTTGAGAAAATAAAAATGGTACTGTCAGCTGCCTATCTTTGCTTTCTTTGAAGCTTACTAGCAACTTCCACAATCACTATTTCTGGTGCCCTCAGGTATTGATGCCAGGTAGTTGGTGGACATTTTCTAGGCAACATTTCTTGAAATGCTTTGCCATTGTCTCCTCCCTAGAGCTGAAAGAGAGTGACTGGCCCAAAGAGCTGTCTTTGTGCCTAAAGAGTGACTTGAACTCACAATTTCCCAGTTTGTAACCTGAGCCCTTTAACCACTATACCAAAGCTGTACTGTACTGTACTGTTTATAGAAGGGTAATTTATCTGCAAAGTTAAAGCTGAAATGATGTACGCTTTTCATATTTTATTGACAGTAGCAATTTTATTTTGTCTCTTTTCCAGACTTAAAATGTTGAAGACAGAAGATTTAGATGATAAATATGAAGTAGCCACAACAATGGAAAATAGAATTCCGTGTCATACTTTAGATTTAAAAGCTGGACAGATTAATGGAGTCTATGCAGCAGCCTATGACGATCAGTTTACGCCCTTATGAACATAAAGGGATGCTGTTCTTGGTCTCTTTCTGAGACTCTGACCTCCTTTTATCTGGTTCTTACTGCTGATTATCAATAACAAGAAAATTATGTACTTTGTTTCTTTTTTGCCCTTAGGGGAATTTCTTTTGATAAGCGCACTTACATAGTGATAGATCTGAGTTTCTCATTCAAGGCAGTGTTCTTCATGAAAATATGTAAACATTTAATAAAACTTCCACTGTTAAATGTTCTTTGGGTGTATCGGTGATGCAATAATATAACCTTATCATGATTTATTCATATCTTCACCTTTTCTATTATTTTATAACAGGAAACATATGAGCTGCTTTCTTCTAACATACAAGCCAACTTTTCTTATCACAGGATTCTATTCACTTCAATGGGCACCAAAGACAACAAAATATAATTTTTAAAAACTGATAAAAGATAACAAATGGTACTTTGTGTTTACAATGTATTCTTGGACAACTGTATGGTTAACTATATAGATGTTATTACAATTCTCCCACTAGGGTCTTTGTAAAAACTAACTGCAAAGTTATAGTGGTTTGTAATGAAAGTTTTTGTCCTGCAGTGATGTAATAAGTGTGTTTCTTTTGGCATATTTTATCAGGGGTACCAATTGGATGATAAAAGTGGAATAGCTGAAGTAGAATGTAGAATTAATAGAATATAGATAGAATAACAGGACATACCTCAAAGTTGAATATTAAAAGGTGATATAATATATTTTGGATTTTTGAACAGTGAATTATAACACAGTTAAGAATCTAAGTCTCTTAAATTGCAAAAACTGGGAAATAGTCAAATAACTCAGAAATAGGTATGGAAGAGGGGAGAATCTGTTATGAATTAGTAATAATTCTTTTAATGCTAAGAATAGTGCAAAAAAACCCTTTCCAAAACTAACAACACTTTACAGTATTCTTTTGTTTATTAGTCTGTTGATCAAATTAGATATTTTTAGGGAGTTAATGGCAGCAGAGATTATACTCTAATCTTCTCAATTTACTTCGATCATTAACATTTCTGAATTTAAAATCTGCAACATCTTATAAAAGTTATGTTAACAAAGTCACTGAGTTATTTTTTTCCTTGGATTTAATTATCTATACATAGGAATATTTTGTGCTTATGTTGAAATCAGGAAAAATAAAAACCAAAAACTGTTCTTGAATTTAATCTGAATTTTTCCTAATCCTTATATTTGTTCCTAGGTAATAACATTGATAGCCTTTCCTCATTTTCCAGTGATTTATATTTGCCAAAGGATAATTTTGGCCTGATCAGTTTAATCATCTTAATCATCTTCAAAGATGTCATTTGAAGTGTTTCAACTCGAACCTACATATGTTCCAGACTTTGAAAACTCATGCCATTCATTCTTGTATTGGACACTGTTAGAAAATCTTGCCAACAAATGGTGCTTGGAATTTGTGAAGGCAAACGAAGACCAAAAGACAATTATCATTCTGCCTATTGCTTTTATCTTTAAGGTAAATGCTAAATTGGTTGGACCCAGGATAAACACTTATGATAATCTTACTTATTGTGATGGGACTAATTTCCAGTGCTACAACTGCAACTATAAAGCAATATAATCTACTCAGAAATCAATACTTTTAATTTCAGTGGGAATTAGTTCCAAAGAGCTGCCTTAATTCCCTACTCTACAATAAACCAAACTGAATTCAATACTGTACTAAGCTATGTGATGTGCTTCTTTGTGGCTTAGTGCATTATACAAACCCAGCATAGTAGTTTGTAAACCATAGCTTCTAGCTTGGGTAAATCTAAGCAGTTGTGATTAATTCACAGGCTTTGTATGTTGTATGAAGAGATATAACGAATTCTTTAGTCTTTATCTGTCTACTTTACCTAGAAAATAAGTTCACCTTATTCCTCCTAGAAGCTCTTTCCCAGTACCATATGTCTTGAACTGGTGCTCAAAAGATGTACTGGGTCCGTGATGGCAAACCTATGACACATGTGCCACAGATGGCACACAGAGCCATTTGTGTGGGCAAGTGAGCTACAGCCAAATTTATCTGCATTGTGCATGCATGCACCTCCCAGCTGATTTTTGGCCCATTTGAGGTCGTTTTCACCCTCACGGAGGTTCAAGGGAAGAAGCCTCTGCAACCTTGGGAGAAGTGCCAAAACAGGCCCATTTTCAGCCTCCCGAAGTTCCCAAGGCTTCCCTCGAGCCTCCAGGAGGGCGAAAACTGCCTCCCCCGGGCTCCAGAGGCCATCTGGAGGCTGAAAACAGGCACTTCCAGTATTTCAAAAAATCGGCTGGGAGGTACACACATACGTAGTGCAAGTAAAGGGGCAGGGCGGAGGTGTTGTGCATGCATGCACAGAGGTGGTGGGTGCCTTACATTGTGAGTGCCAGCACACGTGCATGCTTCTGGTACACCACAACAAAAAGCTTCACCATCACTGTACTAAATGAAGCATACTGATTAAAAAGATACTGGCAGAGAAGAAAAGTTGTGATTTTCTTTCCTATTTTTAATCTTTAGCAATTGATTTTTTTAACCTCTTAAAATTAAAATAAAAATTAAACAGATTACATAAATAGAGGGAAGCAAAATAAATATCAACATATCAGATAGTAGAATGGGAGATAATTTTGAATGACTTATCTGTTTACTCAAGCACTTCCCAGTAGGGCAACACCATCAGGATGTCTTGGACTAAAATTGCCCAAATCCTGGGCAATTTCTGTGATATCTGTGGGGAATGGGAATTACAATCCAAACACCTGGTAGACATCTTGGAATAGCTATTAAATACCATTTGATAAACTCCCAGATCNTCTGTGGGGAATGGGAATTACAATCCAAACACCTGGTAGACATCTTGGAATAGCTATTAAATACCATTTGATAAACTCCCAGATCACATTCAAATAGTTACTCTTTATTTCACCTGTAAAAGTTGTATCAAAGTTCTAGGTTTTTTTCCCATCAACTGCACAAGATGAGTACTTAAATAAATGTCTAAGAATAAAAAATTACTTACATGTTTATATTTAACAGCTTCAAAATTGCTTGAACAGCTTCTCAAAATTGTTGCATTTCATATGCTATATTTTGACATAACTTCCAGAATTCGCAGCTACTAACTTTTGTTATTCCGATGTCATGTAACTTTATAGTCAACACCAATGAGCTAAATCCTAACAGGTCTCAATATCATCAGAGACATAATTATGCTTTTCTGGATTTCTGGGAATTGTATTCTTCAAGGATACCAAGCTGGGGGAAGCTGCCTCTGGTACCAACACCATTTTTAAACATTATTTCATTTTTCTTCTTTAAATTGCAATGTTCTAATTTTATTTTTTATTTTATTTACTTATTCTTGTTAATATGCTATATTACCACTGGGCAAATCAACTGGACATAACTGTAAATGGAACACTTGTGCTGAAATTTGTCCTCTAGCTTCCTCATATTTTTATTCCACCATAAAAGAGACTTCTGTTTTTCTTTATATTACAAATTATTCCACAACTAACAAGAAAGAGTCTTTTGCTTTCTGATTTACATTCTAATCTGAAAAAGGTCAGTTTAGAACAACACAAACTGGGCATTAACGGAAACTGGAATCATTGTAGTCCAACAGAGAAATGATTATACAACAAAGACTGTTGTCTGTTCTGCTCAAAATTCATTTCATTTAAAACAGCATTCCTTCTTTTCTGAAGAGTTTACAACAGCCAACAAACAACTGCTAATGTAAATTAGTCTTCACAAATATATATATTTGTACATATATACAAATTTATACATACATACATACATACACACACAGAGAGAGAGACAAGACATCCTGTAAGATAGTAGAAACAAATCACATTTAGAAAGGCAACAATGCATAGATGAAATGCCTTCCAGGAAAGGAAGATTATTATCAGTTGCATAAGGTGATTAAGAATGACGGGAAGGGTGAGTTGGGTTCAGCCAACAACTTTTTCTGTGCAAAAACAACAATTATATATCTGAACTATAAGGTACTAAGCCAAGGGTGGGGTTTGGTTTTTTTTTGCAATCAGAGTAATGATGCACAGACAGTGATAAACTTCACCACTTACAGGCAGGGGCAAATATTAGCTCAGCTCATTTAGCTCATAAAGGAAAGCAGAAAAGTGACTGCATAAAGGAAGAGGAGGTATGGGTCTGAGGAGGTCCAAGGGACTATGTCCAGAAGTGGAACTATTAAAGAAAAAGGCAGAAGAAGCTGAGGAAAAAATAAGTTGGAGGGAAGTCACATGGCTGACTCTTCTAAGGTAAGGAATGCTAAAGTTCACATATTCATTTGATGCAGCTAACCAGGACTTTGGCATTAGGCCTTCTAGTTGTATCATATTGTTTAAATCTGTTTTTAAAACCTCCAAGTTCTCATCTCAGAAAATGTGACAGAACAGATGATAACTAGCTCTATCATTGACAGGATGCTGGAGAAATATTAACTCTATGTAAAAGCCTTTCAAAAGAAAACCATAAAATGTTTTAGAGGTAATTATCTTTCTCCAGAAGTTAATTATTCACTTTTTCTTACTTGGCTTTAACCCCCATCCACCCCCGCCCTTCTAGATTTTGTCCTTTTGCTGGATTAAAACTNAATTATTCACTTTTTCTTACTTGGCTTTAACCCCCACCCACCCCCGCCCTTCTAGATTTTGTCCTTTTGCTGGATTAAAACTATAAAATGCCCTGTGAATAGGTTTCTTCCTCTTTTTCTATTGCCAAGCACTAGTTAGGAAGCCTTCTTCAGGGAGCTTTACCCATCCAGCATTTTTTGACCTAAAAGGAAATATGTTATCCTGGCTGTGCTTGACTTGGAGCCTTATTGTTCTGGCTCTGGCTCAGGATGAGACCCAGAAGGCTGCAGAGTTTTTAAAGCAATTTGATATCCGTGCAGTTGATCTGTATTATAATGCATCCATCGCTTCATGGAATTATAATACCAACCTGACAGAAGAAAATGCCAAAATAATGGTGCGTACCTATTGATAACTATTTGCTGTTTATTTAAGAAATAAATGGGATTGTAAAAGAGGATATTAAAAATGATCTGGAAGGGTGAGTCAAATAAAACCTAAGTATCATTAAGAAATAGATTAAAATGGCATTTGCTGAACTTAAAAGCATCATAAAGCCTACCAGAAGTTTACCTGAATTACAACTGTAGGCTAATTCTAGTCTGACAACAAATGCGGAAAAACAGCGTGTTTGCTAAAAAGGAACAACTAAAGCATTAATTACTTCAGAGAGAAGTCTATGATTTTCTAGACCAGATTTTTAAAAACCAGATAGAAGGATTTCAATTATAAAGCACTGTTATGCCTTTGTCTGACCCCTCATGGCTGTAATCAGAGGCAATCTAAATGTTAGTTTTGACATTTCCCCTAAAATATTTATGAATTATGCTGTACTAATTTTGTTGTATTCTGCTGTTTTCAGTAAAATTTACATGACAGTCCCTTTTGTGAGTGGGACGTGGTGGCTCCGTGGCTAAGACGCTGAGCTTGTTGATCAGAAAGGTTGGCAGTTTGAATTCCTAGCACTGTGTAATGGAGTGAGCTTCCATTACTTGTCCCAGCTTCTGAGAATCTAGCAGTTGGAAAGCATGTAAAAATGCAACTAGAAAAATAGGGACCACTTTGGTGGGAAGGTAACAGCGTTCCGTGCACCTTTGGCATTTAGTCAATGCTGGCCACATGCCCACAGAGATGTCTTTGGACAGCACTGGCACTTCCACTTTGTAACGGAGATGAGCACCGCCCCCTAGAGCCAGAAACTATTGGCACTTATGGACGAGGGGAACCTTTACCTTCACCCATGTGTGATGGATGAGAGATTTTCCTTTGTGCTTTGGGGATATACAGCAGTCGGGGGGAAGCATCTGTTTTTCTTCAGTTTTTCTTCAGTTGGATTTGGTTGGTTTTGCTTTTTCTAAAATATGTTGACAAGTTAGGATATTTGAGTATTCATATGAATTAATTATGCCAGGTAGAAAGAGGTCATATCACAGAAGAAGCTATTCTGTCTAAACTCATAATTGATTCTATTTATTTATAAGTTCATATTCTGGTTGCACTGATACTAGCTTTCTATAAGCATAACAAGATTCCAGACATCCACTTTGCCCTATTCTGATTCCCTCCTACTGGTAGAATATAATTTCATTGCTGTAAATAGTACTTTTCGAGGACAGCTTACAGATCGAGTGGGAGAGGGAAGTGGAAACACCTCTCAGGGTTACAGTTCAGGCTTATCATATGAAGGAATGAAGGTGGGCAATGCTTCTTAATGCTATAATTTGTTTTCTAATGACTAGCTGGAAGAAAAACAGGCTGTTCATATCTCAAAAATAGTCGTCCAATAAGAAAAGATGAGATTTGCTAACTTGTGCCTTAAATTTGTACCTTGAGAATTTTATAATATCCATCATAAAATTTAAATTTGAATAAGCAGATTTCCACCCTATTTAAGCTATTTTGTTTTATTTTTATTGGAACTATAATGCTTAACTAGGTGACATGTGTTACACACTTCTTGGTTTTCATTATTCTGATAAAACAGTAGATGGTAGCCCAGATACAGATTGGAATGAATGTATATATCAGAGGTGATATTCAACTGTTTCGCACCAGTTCTGGAGAACAGGTAGCGGTGATTTGGCGTAGGTCACCGAACCAACAGTAACTTCTGGCTGGCCACGCCCTCCCAACCGGTCACCCTGTCGCTGGTTGCTCAGTTGCCCCACCCACCCGATGCTCATTTGTAATGCTCTCCCGCCCACCGCTCACCCCGTCCAGTCACTCCTCCTTTCTTATGCAGCACACTGGGTCCTCGTGGCTTCCCTTTCTAACCTGACTTCCACACATGGTGCCTGCACCCCAACTGAGCAGCCCTGATCTGCCTGCTCACAGGTAAGTCTGTGAGTTGTGCTAGGTCCTCACCCACCACCCGTGACTTTTCCAGGCCTCCCCCCACTGCCCAGGAACTTTCTGGGCCTCCCACCACCACCCGGGACCTTTCTGGGCCTCCTCCACCTTGCGCTCATTCTGGGTCTCCTCCCTCCTGGCCACCGGCTTGATAGGAGGAGAGGCTGCTGGTTGAAGCGATAGGAGTGCTGAGCAGTGCTGAGCTCCCACGGTGGCGAATGCAAGGACATAGCTAGAATTGGAAGAAAAGGCTGTATATCTCTGGCAGAAAGAACCAGAGCTTCTTGCCACAAGAGCAGCCACCACCCTGCTCACACCTGCTCATCCAAGCTGCCCAGTGTTGCCCCGGTTCTTTCCGCCACTGGTTCTATGAGAGTGCATAGAAAATCAATGGATAAATTTTAACATGTAAATGCAGGTGGAAAGCTATTGTGGCCTATTTTGAGGAATGAGTGTTTGTGAAAAGAGTTAAATATTGCTCGATATAATAGTATAGTGCTGTGATGGCCAACCTATAGTACGCATGCCACAGGTGGCACGCAGAGCCCTCTCTGCCAGTATGCAAGTGGTTGGCCCAACTCAGCTCCACCTAGCATGTGCTCCTCCCAGCTGATTTTCGGGTCTAGATCACACTGCACTCCCCCATCCCATTTGCAAAAAACCGGCCAAACGTTTAACTTTTTGCCCCACAGGCTGGCCCTCCCACCTCTATCTGCCTCCGCGCCTCCAGAAAATAATTCTTGGCTGCTTTTCTGGTTCCCGTTTCCTTGCTTGTTGCGTCGTCACCTCGTTGCTTGCCTGCCCTGACTCCTCGCTTGACTGCTGTGGCCTGCATAATTTGGTAAGTTGCTGACTTTGTGCCCCCCCTCGCTATGCCATAGCAAGCTCTCACCCTGCATGTCCTGCTTGCTGCGGTGCCGTTTGGTGCATGCGCATAACTAAACTTCCCCCTTGTCAGCCAGGAGCGCTGCCACCTGTCTCCCCTGTGTCTGCTCCTGCCTGCCTGCCTTGGGCCCCCAGTGCTTTTAACATCGCGCAGGAAAGGCCCAGGATCCACTGGGTCTGGGGCGAGGGCAGATGGATGATAGCTCCAGCAAGCACGATTCTGGCAGGGAGGAGCGGGTATCCTTGTGCCATTCACCTGCTCATGCCACTGGCCCCAGCAGGAAAGGCTGGTGGCACACAGCGCACTCCGTGTTGCAGCAGGAGCTGTGGGGAGGGCTAATATATATTGCCCTCCTCGGTTCATTTCAGGCAACAGTGCATGTAGCCAAAGAAACTGGGTGAAAAGAGAGAAAAGAGAGAGAAAGAGAGACGGGGGGGGGATAAAGGAAGAAAAGACGGGGGGGGAGTAAAGAGGAGTTTGCGAAAATGGGAGAAAGAGAGAGATGAAAGAAGGAGGGAGAAAGGGAGAAAGAGACAGAGGGGGAAGAAAGGGAGAAAGAGGGGGGAGAAAAAAAAGGAAGAAAAGAGAGGGAGAAGGAGAGAAAGAGAGGGAGATAGGGAGAAAGAGATGAAATAAAAAGAGGGAGAAAGGCAGAGATAGAAAGAGAGGAAGAGAGAGATGAGATGTTGCTTCTTATGGGAAAGGGGAGTTATCTAAGCAGGAGTCCCCTCCACACTTTACTCCACCTGGAAGGGGAGAGGGGTCTCTTTGTTATTATTTGAATAGAATGAAATCCACTATTTGTACCTGGTGTGGCTGTCCTTTATTTCCTGCTTTTTCGATCTCAGCTGCTTTGTGTGGCACATCTGAGGTTGGAAAAGCAGGAAAGAAGAGAAGTTTAAAACGCTGCGCACCCGCGCGGAGCGCTTGTCAGCTGTCCAGGTGGCATAGCTGATGATTTCTTGCAAACGCTGTGCATGTGTGCACATCGCTCATCAGGCCTGGCCGTGCATGCAGCACATGGCCACACGCAAAACACACACTCACCAGATTGGTTGTAACACCAGTTGGATCCCACCCCTGCGTGTTGGTACTTCACAATATACAAGTGGGTTTTGGATTGCAGTTTGGGCACTCGGTGCCGAAAAGGTTCGCCATCACTGGTATAGTGTATCTGCCCAGATTATTATATGGAAATTAGAGTTGTATTTGTCAAGATAAATATAAAAGAGAATTTTATATGGTCAGATTGGGGTAATTAAGCTTGTGTTCTAAAATAAAAAGAGAGAGTTAAAAAATAAATGGGTGATGAATGATAGTAGGCTGAATACAAAAGTGTGTGGCTGGTATGAAAGAAATCAAATTGAATGAAAATTAAATTGTAAAAATAGATCTATAAAAGGAAGAGTGAATGGGTCATGATGAAAAGGAAGACCAAGATGGCCTTGGTTGGAAGGAGGTGGTAAGTTCCTCAAAAGAAGAAAGACAATACATAAAGTGACATATGGACATAATGTCAGCAAGAATGCTTTGCAAGGATAGAAGGTATGAAGAAATGCAGTATAGAAAATTGTGTGGTTATGCACCGGTGTACAGCTGTACAGTATTTCATTTTCTTATAGCAATAGCACTTAGACTTATATAGTGCTTCATAGTGCTTTACAGCTCTCTCTAAGCAGTTTACAGTATCAGCATATTGCCCCAACAATCTGGGACCTCATTTTACCTACCTCAGAAGGATGGAATAGGCTGAATCAACCTTGAGCCCCATCAGGATTGAACTGCTGCCAGTTGGCAGAATTAGCTTGTAGTAATGCATTCTATCCACTACACCACGATAGCTCTTCTACTTTTGAGCTCTTTAATTATTATTTCATAGTCCCTTAAGATTGCTTACCCTGAAAGGGAATAACTTGCTTGTTTGCTTATTTATTCATATATCTTTTTTAGCTGCCCAACAAATGATTATGGGCAGGATATATAAAACATGAAAACAAATTAAAAACAATTAAAATAATATAAAAACATATGTCAGTGTTCCGACAGTTACCCCCATTTAAATCATGAATCCCTAGAACTTTCCAGAACTTAAAGAAAATTTATTAGGAGTAAACATGTCGGCACTGCCTAGATGTAGCCAATTCTAAGACACATCAATTCATTGTCATCCTTGACCCTGGTTTTCCCCCACACCTGGGTGTATCACAATTCATATTCTCCAATGGGACACATCCATAGCCAAGAGTCATCAATTGTTCTCTCCAGTTAGAATTTTGCATGGCAGAAAATTCGGTCACCTAGAAACTATCTCTGAAAACATTTATGGAATGCAAGCTGCCCACTACTTTCCCCTCCCTTTCTGTTGGCAACTCTAAAAAGATCACAGGAATATTTTATGAGTTGACAACATATGTGTGATTGCTGAGTATAACTATAGTCATATATGGAAATAGAGCCAAGAAACAGGGCCTTTGGTGCATTTAGGGCCCTAGTCCCAAGAACACAACCAAGTCTTCTCGGCCTTACAAAAGGCCAGCAGAATCAAGGTCATCTTGATCTCTGAAAGGAAGGCCAGGGCTACAGCAGAGAAGGCCCATCTCCTGATCCCTGCCATTCCTTAACTGACAGGATCCAGAGCATGTCCAACCTGCCTACTGAATTGGATGGGTAGAATAAGTATGCATTTATGTACTTCAAACAGACCTAGCATCCAATTATGACTAGGAGAGAGAGAAGTTTCATTCATCTTAGTGTTTTCCTTTAAAAAGAAATCAGACTTACTTTTGAAAAGTGATTGGAGATCTGACAATTTCTTTTCCATTTCTGTAGTGTTTTTCTAGATACTCTCTAGTATTTAGTTGGTTGTATAGGAAGTACTACAGAAGCATGGACTGAATATGATTTTTGTTGGAAAAATGAAAAAAAAAGAAGAATGCCATATACCTTGTACATTTTCAAAAAAACCAAGCAAGTTCCTTCCCTTAGTGTCAGCAGATTTATGCAAATGTTTTTAAATTGAAATCTAGACATACAACTGATAGGACAGTACTCTGCAAAACTTTTGTACTCTGCAAAACCGGCCATGAAAAAAATTTGCATCAACTTTTAAATCCTTAATATGTTGCATGTAATTAAAAAGAGACAAGTAAAGTGGAAAAAAAGTTCTGAATCCTCAGTTCAGTTCTGAATGAGCTTGATAGAAAAACTCAAAATTCTCATAATTTTTTTTCAGCATGAAAAAGACAATATATTCTCAAAATTTTATGATGAAGCCTCCAGGAATGCTAGCATGTTCAATGTGAATCAGATTGCTAATGAAACCATCAAGCTCCAGATTCGTTTGCTCCAGAATGGACCAACAGATTCATCTATAAAAGACCAAGTATGTTGCCAAATATCATAGATCACTTCTATGCTAAATTCAACCCAGATGTTATGTACCAAATGATTTCTGTTCTTCAGTCATTCCAGTGAGGCATATATAGCAGTAGTAATAATATCAGCAGCAACATCACCCCAAATTAATCCATGCAGGATGAAAGCCTCTTCTTGAACCTTATGGACAATAATCTACAACACTGTGGACTGCGGGTTGGTACACAGATGTTCAGTCCAGTGGTGGGATTCAAATAATTTAACAACCGCTTCTCTGCCCTAATGACCAGCTGGGTAGGTGTGGCTGGGTGGTATTGTGACTGGGTAAGTGTGGCCAGTTCGATGTCATTCATGTTGAGGAGCACTTTGCCTTGCCTCTTCCCTGCCCCAGCCACTCCTCACTCAGCACTTTTTGGGCTCTTCCCACTTGGTCAGTGGCCCAGAGGCCAAGCACTCCCACACTCCACCCTGATTGGGTGGGCGGATGATCAAGGGCCATCTGGCAGAAGGGCAAAGAGGGCAATGCAGCCTCACGGTCTCTTGCCACCCACTGCCCACTGGCAGCCAATGGGGCAAGATACAGACGGGGGAGAGGGCTGAACGACAGAGGCTCAGCCCTGGATTGCCTTCCTCTCTGCCACCACCATGGCAGGAAAGAAAAGGTAGGTGGAGATCAGAGGTCATGGCCAGCTGGGGAAGCCAAACAGCTGCCCAGAACTGCTGGTGGGGGTGGGTGAGGTGGGGGCAGTGGGGCACGCCTGGCTTTGACATTCCCAACCCTTTGTTTGTAAATCTGCCCAAAAGAGGGAGAGGGGAAGCCCCCCATCTGGCCTCTTTGTTAGACATGGAGTCCTCGCCAATTGGCCTTGCCCGCCAGCCTCACTGGGGCTGGGAGCGATTGGATTGTCCCTTCAGTTCGCAGTCTCCAGAAACGACCCAGGAGCAACCCCAAAGGCTCAGATTCTAGGAGGCTGGCTCATGAAGCACCGGCTATGCAGCAAGCAGCAGACAGCCTCGGGATCACCACTTAGGGGATTCGAGCTGGGCCTGGATCTCCATGCACTCAGGCTTTTCCCTGCTCCAGCCTCCCGACCATCTGCTAACCCAGAGACGAGAGAAGTGGAGAGAAGCCGATATTTGCCTCTCTCAGGTTTGTCGGGCTGTCGGGGGCGGGGGGGGAAATGATGTAGCCTGGGAAGAGGGTACTTAGGTAGGCCAGGCTATGCTGCAAGCACATTGACCCCCTCTTCAGTAGGCCCTCCCTGCTGACAGCCCATCTGCTTGACATGGACCTTTGTCCAAGTGGGCAAGCTGAAGCAGATGCTCCCTCCCCAGCTATCGACCTTACTTCATGGGTATCCCAGGTTGTGAGCAGAAGCAATGTGATGCCTGTGGACTAAAAGGCAGACAAGATTGCAAGTCTGCATTGCCTGCATTTGCCCCTCTGTCAGCTGCCCGCCCCTGGCCTCCCGTTTGCCCCCGCCACCCTCAAGGACAAGCATGGAGGCCCAGGAGCTGATCTCCTTCCTCTGCCGTTGAGGCTCACACCAAACTCTGCTTCACTGCAGCTGCCTATGAACATAGGGCCGAGAGGAGGGAGACCCTCTCTGGCCTGCCACGCTTGGCTAAAAGTCAGGTGCTGGTGGGTGGGTGGGTGGGGAGGCCAGCTGGCACAGAGGTGATGTGGGCGGCCCAGCCTTGCAGTCCCTGTTGCGAACTGGTTCGAACTGGCTGAATCCCATCACTTATCTGTCTGTATCTGTCTGATTCTGCTAATTCTTGGATAAAAGAAGTACTGTTTTATGCTTCTTTCAAACAACACTTCTCATTTAAATTACAGCTGGATACTGTTTTACGTAAAATGAGTACCTTGTATAGTACTGGGACTGTTTGCAAGCAAGATGATCATTTTAATTGTTTGCCTTTAGAACCAGGTAAGATCTATAAGCAAGTATTTTGTGTCAGGTTATCTGAGAGACCTTCTCTCTGATTACAACAGCCTACCTTATCAGGTCTGGCAGACCAGAGGATTATAACTGGTGGGTACTAGGAGATGAGCCTCATCTGTCATGGGGTCTACCATGTGGAATCTTCTCCTGGAAGTGAAACTAGCTGCATCCCTCTTAACATTCTACAAATACCTCAAGACGCTGTTGTCAGGTCCAGGGATCTCTGCGTTCCTTAGTCCCAGAGATCCCTGGACCTGATTTTGCAATGGCTCCCTTACTGTAGTTAATATCATTACCTCCTGTTTTGTTTGCTTTTTTATAGTTAAATTTTAATTGTAACAGTTTATGTATTTATTTTAATTTATTGATAAATGCTGCCCAAAGTAACTTTCACATCAGATGAGAAGCTATATACAGATGGTAAATACATAAATCTTCCACAATCTTCAGCTTGTACATTAATTGTTAAGTGTTAAAACAGAAAAAAATGGGTTTGTTTGGATATTTTTGTTTATTTTAGTCCCTGTTTCTTACACCCCCATTATATTAATCTCATTTAGATAAGCTGCATTTTTCAAAGTGTGCAGAAAGAATAAGAAGTGGCAAACAAAACAAATTAAATGTAGGAAATTTAAGAGAAAATAGAAAAATAAAGGAAACCTAAGAGGTCTTTCCCTCAATTTATTTATTTAATCAGAACTTATGCATACAGGAAGAGATTATCAACTGTATCTTGTATATTCAATTTTGAGTCAAATACAGGGAAAGGAACTGTACATTTCATCAATGATCTATCTGAACACAGCATTGTACATATTAGAAGCATGAAAACATCATTTGAAGTTCCTTTTTCTGAAATATTTGTACAGTTGGGATTTCACCACTAATATTATGTGCAAATCATGCTCTGGATGATTGTTGGGAAGGCTGAAAAATGCTCGTACTAGAATTAAGGAAAAGAGGATGGGGTATGATTATGAGACAAAGAGGATCTAATGCAGAGCCCAACTTCTAAAGCAGTGGCTCCAACCTGGTGACATGGTCAAACTGCCAGAGATCCTTGCTTTTCAGTTGCTACTAGTAAATGTTAGATTTGTATGAAATAAAACATCATCCATTTATAATACGCTGGTGAACAAATGTGCAGACCTGGCAAGTTTTAGTGGGACCTGGTTAGGCTAATTGCAGGTTTGTCCTCTCAGATTTCAGGGCCAGGATCAGGTGTTAACACCAAAGTTTAGGAAGTGGGTAACTGGTAATTCTTGAGATTCTAGAAATTGTGAGAAATCCTGCTCCAAGAGATTGGTTTTTGGGGAGGAGGAGGGAACTAGACTGTATAGATAAATTCAGATTGTTCCTTCTGTACAGTCTTCTAAGCTGTAGTGGCTGTCGTGGCTCATCACGAAATCTTGGATGCATCTCAGACTGGGATAGGAGTTCCTGAAACCTTAAGTGACTTCAACATCCATGTCCCAGGGGAGAGTTTAGTGCAGCTTGTAAATTCATGACTATGAAGTGATTATAGCCCAAAGATACATGGATGAGCATGCACTAGATCTGGTCTTGACTTCAGAGCAGATGAGATATGATATGGAAGTGACTAGTAGCTCTGTTTAGTATTATCTGGACACCAATGGGGGGAAAATAGGGAAAATACAGCATCTGGAGATGGTGGATAAATATGTTTGTAAAATTACCTGTATTAATGATGAGTTAGATGTCAATTGAATAAAGTCTACAGAATGTCCAAAGTAAGATGATCTATAAAATGATTATTTTGAGCTTGCATGGACTAAAGATGTTATATCAGGCATGTCCTTGGACAAACTCTGTCCATCTGATTCAGACCTCCCAGGCAGGCCTGTTTAGAATTCCTTCTCCATCCAAACTTCGTAAGAGTCAGATAGTAGGAATTTTCTGTGGCAATCCCTGTTTTATGAAATATGTTACCCTGGTAGGTCAAATGGCACCTTTCCTTCTTGTAATCAGAAAGATAATGAAAACCTTCTCTTTTTAATGAGCTTTCAGCTACAAATGATTGACACACAAATGTGCCTCTATTTGTGTTCATCTAGTTTTTTTTATTTCTAATTGATTTGGGGGGGGTATTATTTCTGTTTTATTTCATTTGGTTGTATGTCACCCCCAACCCAAAGCATAAGGCTAGTGTTGTTAATGAGGAAGCAAACAAACAAATAAATAATGGGAACTAACCTGATTTTATGGTGACAGGTTTGGATAACATAATGGCAAACAACTGGAATTACTCAGAGAGGTTGTGGGCCTGGGAAGGCTGGAGAGCTGATGTTGGCAAGAAGATGAGGCCTTTATATGAAACTTATGTTGAACTGAAAAATAAATATGCAAGACTGAAGGGTAAGTTACAATACCAAAAATTACCAGCATGAATATGTTTTTCTCCTCTTCAAAATGATATTTTTGAGTCTTTTGTATATTATAAAGCTATTTTTTTTCATGAGCATTACTTCTTTAATATTCATGGCTGATTGGGCAAAATGCTGCTAAAGTGGAATATTATGAAATTTTCTTAAAACCAGCACCCTCAATTTATTTTGTACCACAATCCTCATTGTCCACAGTCAGCATTATTGTGGAGAAGGATTCAGGAATTCATTGAAGTAGCATAATCTCTGCACTAATAATCAATATAGGTGTACCATGTTTGGGGAAAATTGGTCAATGAATATCTTACAATCCACTTTATGGTGTTAAGAGAAAGAGGAAAAAGGGAATTGTTGTTTGCATTAATAATTCATAGCTGATTTTTATATCAAGCTTATAATTTAATAAAAATCTTTCAAAAATTGAAAAGTGACAATAGCACTATAACTCGTGGAGTGCCCTAGAAGCAGGGAAACAACCTCTAACCTATAGAGCTATGGAAGTTCACTGATTGACTTTATCCCAATCACTCTCAGTGTGAGCCACCTCATAGGCCATGATGGGGAACCTATGGTACGCATGCCGGAAGTGACACACAGAGCTACTTCTGCCAGCACGCGAGAGGTTGCCCGGAAGAGTCCCACTGCGTATGCGCACATGCCCCCCCCGACTGCCACCTGATTGTCAGGTACCTGTCGTGCATGCACGGGGGAGACGCTTGCATGGGACGAATGCACGCATATGCAGAGGCATGCGACATGCGGGGAATTGTGTGTGCATGCGCAGAGATGTGTGGTTCAGGGAATCACATGCACATGCTTAGAGGCATGTGGTGTACACACAGGGGGGTCATTCGCACATGCGCAGGGGGAGGGGGAAGTCACACATGCATTGCATCATGGGTGCAAGCATGTGAGCGCACCTTTGGCATGCAATGTGGTGAAGGTTAGCCATCACTGTCATAGGCCTATTTTTGAGGAACAAAATAAAAGGAAGCACTTTCTACACCACTGAAGCTCCTGTAGAAAAGAGAGTGTAAACATAAATAAATAAAATGCTAAAGCATTGGTTGTCAAACTTAAGAGAAAAAAGAGAAAAAAAACAATAGAAAAAGGAAGAAAAACAACAAAATATTTACATAAGACTTTTCATGCATGTATACAAATATGTATACAAGAATTTAAATAAATGAATCACATTTCAATATAATAGCTCATGCATAATCTACATCTCTGAAAAACCTGTTCATAAATTACAAGTAATATTAGATAGCCAATGCACTTAAAAATGGAGTAAAATTATACATCTTCCTAATACTGAAGAACAGTTGTTCTCTTTCCTTTCAACAAGGTCATTTGTTGTCCACTCATCAGTTCTATGTAATACCATTTAAAAATAATACGGAAATCCACAAATATTAAATCTTAAAGTCAAATCAATATGTGTAAATATTATTAAATAGTTAAACATTATGTGTAAATATTATTAAATAGTATTTGCACAGTGAAGTTACATGCAAATACCTAAAGAACAGAGTTTTACACATTTCATTATTCTAACAAATTCATAGTTTGCCTTTCAGTTTACTGCAATTGTCTCTAGAAGTTGCAGTCTATTCAGCACCCCAAGGATTCAGAATATTCCCTTTCTGGGGTTGATAGAGAATATAGAAATCTTTCTTCTTTTTGAAGCTTGTTGAATTTGTATTGTACATGATGAAATGCTTCTAATCTAAGATAATGTTATTAACCATCCACCATTACTCTCTTATTCGTCAATCTGATGTATAACATTAACTATGAATTATTAATTGTAATAATTGTTCCCTCCTGAGCATAATACTACAAAATGAGATGGTAAAATAATCATTATCAATCTGCCCAACCAGGATGCATTCCAGCTGTGTGGATTTAAACTCCTAGAATTGTCAGCATTGGCCATAGTGGCTAGAGAATTTTAGGAGTTGATGTCTAAACAGCATCCAGGTTAAAGTAGAGTATTTGTTATGACATTAACCTTTCCCTTTCAGATATGCTGGGCTACAATTTCTACAAAAGCCAGTTACCATTATTCATCAGAGGATTTTAGCATGACTAATATTAATTTTAAAATCATTGTTCTAAAATCTGTTGAGATGTACTTTAATGTCATGATGAGTGACATGTTTGTTTTTCAGGCTATGATGACTATGGAGATTATTGGAGAGCAAATTATGAAGTAGATCTTCCAGTGAAGTTTCAATATCAACGTGCACAGCTGATTACTGATGTGGAAAACACATTTAAACAAGTAAGATTTAGTTTCAAATGTTTTGCTTTACTGCACCAAGGCAAAACTATTTTTGTGCAATACACAAAAGTGCTCAGATGGGTGTGGCAGTTGATGAATAAATAAGTACCTGTAATTGATAGATAAATTCACTAATTCTTGAGCTAAGAAAACAGCATGCAAGCATAAAATTTGTTGTGACTGTCACAATGGTAACAATTGGCTACTGGTGCAGTCCTTATTTACAATGTCCATAATACATTAGAGTGTAGATTTATTTGGCTTTGACTGAATCACCCTGCATAACATCTTAAAAGCCAGCAACAAAACATCAACTTATCACTCTCTTTAGCATGTGCTGGAATAAGAAAATGAGACAACCCTGAAACGACATTTTAACATTGGTGCCACCATTGGGGAAAAATCTATTATCATCATCTTTGTAGATTGTAGATATACCAGAGGTTTTTTTAAAAAACAGTATATATTTCTCATGGTTTTATGAACAGTATAATAGAATTTACAACTGGTGATACCAATAGGAGTAACGATACTAGCAGAATTTACTTCAAAGAGGGACAAGTTCATCTACTGAAAGTTTGCGAGCCAGTCACCATATTTCCCAATAAGAAACATCTTTATTTATTTAGGAGCAAAATATTTTTTCAAGATTACCAGAATGGGAGAATTAGAAGAGAGTTTATGTATTTATTTTAATTTATTGATAAATGCTGCCCAAAGTAACTTTCACATCAGATGAGAAGCTATATACAGATGGTAATCTCATTTAGATAAGCTGCATTTTTCAAAGTGTGCAGGAAGAGAGTTGAGTTGAGTTAAGTTGAGTTGAGTTGAGTTGAGTTGAGCAGAGTAGAATAGAATAGAACAAAAGATATTTTGAATGAAAAGGGTGAGCTCAAAACTAAGAAAGAATTAAATGAGCAAGGGATTGATATGGTTTGGTAGTCATATATGTAAATACAGTCTAAATATGAAAAATATGTTAGATGATTTCTATGAAGAACCAACAGAACTGGATAAAATATGAACAGGAACAGAAAAAAGATTGATTAAAAATTGTATAGTTACCTATTGGGTGTCAAATTGGAAGAACAAGTGAAGGAAACAGCGATAACATGGGCAAAAAACTTTGGTTCCATTATAGAATTAGATAAATGGCAGAAATTGTGGGATAGAAACTATAAGCTAACAATTATGTTTTATAGATGGCATTTTGCGCCGGGAAGACTGGCAAGGATGTTTAAAGATAAATCAGCTAAATGCTGGAAATGTCACCAGACACCTGGAACATATTACCATATGTGGTGGCCATGCATAGAAGCTAAAAGATATTGAAGAAAAATACATACATAGTTGGAAAAGTTGATACAGCAACATATTGATTTAAAACCTGAAATAATTCTGTTGAGGATTATATCAGAAAATTATAGTAAAGGGAATGTATATTTAAGTATTCATGTACTAACTGCAGCTAGAATTGTATTTGCACAAAATTGGAAAAGTTAAGAGATTCCGACTGAAGAGAGTGTGATTAGGAAAATATTAGATTGTGCAGAAATGAATAGGTTAACACTTGCACTTCAAGAGAAGGAACAAAGTGAATATTATGATATGGGATTCATTTTATCAATGGTTAGAAAAAAAATACAGAAGTTAGAAATTAAAGAAGATTAGTGCAAAATACCAAAAATGTGGTAAGAATTAAAAATGTTAAGATGGGGAACGTTATAAGAATTAGATATATAATGCAGATTAGTATTAAGTAAGAACAGAATATTAAAGTTAAGCAAAGAATATGTATAAACTATAGTGGTTACTGCACAAGAGATTTATACCCAGATTACACACTGTTCAAATGAAAGATGGAATATTTGTATACATAAAATAAAATAAATATTTTTTTAAAAAAAGAACAGAATGGAACAGAATAGAACAACAGAGTTGGAAGGGACCTTGTAAGTAATCTAGTCCAAAGCCCTGCTCAAGCGGGAGACCCTCTACCATTTTTGATAGATGGCTGTCTGGTCAGTTCTTGAAAGCTTCCGGTGATGATGGACCCACAACTTCTGAAGACAAGCTGTTAATAAAACAATCATGATTTCCCCTTAATTAAATGCCTTTCTCTCTGCTGTTCTTTTCCAGATATTACCTTTGTATAAGCAACTACATGCTTATGTACGGCGTCATCTGTACAAACGCTATGGTCCAGAACTCATTAACCCCAAAGGAGCAATTCCTGCTCATTTACTTGGTATGAAAATGCCACTAATAGCATTTATTAACATTTATTGAATGGACCAAGATACTTTATATACAAGTAGTCCTGAATGTATGTTGACAATTGAATGGCTGAGTTACCAAAATTTCAGTTGCTAAATTGTTGTGAGCTTTGCCGCACTTTATGACCTTTCTTGCAACAGTTGTTATTTGAATCACCGCAGATTGCAGATGTTAGTAACATCATTATTAAGTGAATCTGGATTCTTCATTGACTTCACTTGTGCGAAGGTTGCAAAAGATGGTCACATGATCCCAGGACACTGCAACTGTCATAAATATGAGTCAGTGTCTGAATTTTGTTCACATGACCATGGGGATGCTGCAGTGGTCATAAGTATGAAAAATGGTCATAAGTCACTTTTTTCACTGCTGTTGCAATGGTCACTAAGCAAACTGTTGTAAGTTGAGGACTACCTGTACTTTTCAGTTTTGGGAAGACAATATTACCATGTGATGGCATATTCCTAGCCAGAAGTTTCCTGGTGATTGGTTTTATTTAAAATGTTTTGTTTTGTTTTGTTTAGCTTAGCTCCTTAACTAGTGTGCATCTTCAGCTTTTTATCTACTTGTTTGATATTCCTGATCATCAAACCAAAGGTTAATAAACGCTGTGCAGAGTTCTTCTCTTAAATCAGGATCTGATCCAGATTAATATGTTAGTATTAGAAATAGAAAGATTTTAGTTCTTTAGGCCTGATCTGCATCGTCTACAATTTGTTTCTGTGTGAAAATACAATGCAGTGAACAAATCTGTAGTTGGGTCATTAAGATAAAATCCAGTTTTTTGCTTTCAGAAACTACCGCATTTTGTGTTTATATGTAATTCCATTTTTTTCTGTTAAAGGTGACATGTGGGGTAGATTTTGGACAAATTTATATCCTTTAATGGTGCCCTATCCAGATAAAACGAGCATTGATGTGTCTTCTGCTATGGAGAAGAAGGTAAGGCACACAAATATAGGCAGTCAACTAAATGAACAATAATCCTTTTGGTATAATTTGTACACATTATTTTATACCAAGTTTTTAAACCCTGTCCTCCCCAAACTGTTTAATTATAAAACCAGTCAAGAAGAAATATTGACATCCTGGATCACCCAACAGTGGCAGAAGACATCTCAGTATCTTCCTTCCTTCATGGCTACATCTTAGCTTAAACATAAGGAACCCTCAGTAACATGGGTATGGGGTTTGTTGGCCTTACAAACTGTTAGGTGATGTAAAAATCAATCTTTTTCAGAAATGGACCGTAGACTCAATATTTAAAGCTGCTGAACATTTTTTCATCTCAATCGGTCTTTTTAATATGAAGGAGAGTTTCTGGAAAAATTCTATGCTTGAGGAACCTAAAGATGGAAGGAAAGTTGTTTGCCATCCCACAGCCTGGGATATGGGGAAAGAAGATTACAGGTACCAAAAGCTTATTTCTACACAGTCACAGAGTTTACCTCCACTTTCTATATAAAAAAAGTGGTAATTCCAGGTATAACAGCAAGCAGCAAAGTTAAAATATCCAATTTCATAATCTGGATATATTTAGCAATAAAACTAATTTCATTATAAAATCAACATATCAGTCAGTGGTGAAATTCAATTTTTTTTTTACCACCAGTTCTGTGGGCATGGCTTGGTGGGCATGGCAGAGGAAGGATACTGTAAAATCTCCAGTCAGAGGTGGCATTTGCTGGTTTTCCAAACTACTCAAAATTTCCACTACCGGTTCTCCAGAACCGGTCAGAACCTGCTGAATACCACCTCTGATATCAGTGCTGTATATACCAAAACACTACTGAGAATATAGATGAGGTAAATATTTCACATCTACAATTTGTTCATTAAATGTTAAGCCATCTGATATGTAAACTGTTATTCTGCTCCAGTTTGTAAATTTATATATCTAATTATATCTGAATGATGATCTGAACACAGTTGAAAATAAGAGGGTGATCCCTATAAATTGATGATTGACTCTCTATTCCGTATCTTCTCTGGATTCCTATTATAATAAGAGTGAAGGAATTATATTTCATTTTTACTTCAGGAATTACCATAGCAATTCCTGAATTACCTCAATTATCAAAAAACCATTTTCACCTCAGTTAAACCAGAAATCCACTTTCCTCATAAGTTGGGTATACGGTCAATTTAGAAATGTAAGCTAAGTGTATAAAAGACCACATTATTTTTAACAACTATGTCAAGGTGCCACTCAAACTATCATGTTATAATATCTGCCTAAATTGTATTTGTTGGCAGGATTAAGATGTGCACGAAAATAAATATGGAAGACTTCCTCACAGCACACCATGAGATGGGGCATATTGAATATGACATGGCCTATGCTGCTCAACCTTTCCTGCTAAGAAATGGGGCCAATGAAGGATTCCATGAAGCTGTTGGGGAGATCATGTCACTTTCTGCAGCCACTCCAAAGTATTTGAAATCCCTTGGCTTACTAGAACCTACTTTTCAAGAAGATGCAGGTGAGATGGCAGAGCATGCTGCCAAGTATTACCCATTTTAGAACTATCATTGTAAAAAAATTATTATTGTACAGAGTGCTAAAAGAAATTGGTGAAGATGAAAGAGTAGGTGGAGAAGTTAGTATTGCTTTTGGGGGGAGTTATTTGAAAAAAACAACAACTAGCTAGCTTCTACCAAATTATTATTTTTTTGTCTTCTTTAACAAAACCTAGACTCTTAAGAAAATATGAAAGATTGCTTTTCATATAAAGCTCCTTCTTTCAGGTATAAGGGACAGTGGGAACTTTGTGAACAATTACTTTGTATGATACCAATTTTTATTTTTCGGATTGTAATTTCAACAACACAGAATTTCTATTTAATCCTTTCAATCAATTTTGTTCTTTTCCAGAAACGGATATCAATTTTCTGCTCAGACAGGCCCTCACTATTGTTGGAACAATGCCTTTTACTTACATGCTAGAGAAATGGCGATGGATGTTATTTGCTGAGCAAATCCCCAAAGATCAATGGATGAAGAAATGGTGGGAAATGAAGTAAGTAAAAGACTTAACTAGAGAAAAGTATGAAAAATCTTTGGAATGCTGATATGTTTTAGCTCAGTAAATATTTATTATTAGTAAAGAGTGATGGAAATAGAGCTTATTGAAAGTTCATTTATTCTCTATTTCATTATCAGGTTGATGGTACATTTGTCAAAAACATGCTCTCCTGACAGAATGCCCTTATTATAGGGAACAATAAAAAAGGGATAGAAAACCAATCAGATATGATCTGAGGTCTCACATATCTCATGATGATAGCTCTGAAATTTAACACTGTTTTAGGGGTAAAATAGATATATTGAGTCTTTGTTTGACTCTGTTAATTCATCTTTGAGAGTTGGGGTTGTTCTGGCACTCCTTGAGACTTTGGTCTGCCTTCTCCTCAAGAAGCTATCACTGATCCCACCACAGTGAACAATTTTCATCCAGTATTTAACTTCCCTTTCTGACAGAAGGTTGTGGAAAAGGTGGTTGCACAGCAGCTTCAATGGACCCTGGATGAAGTGGAATATTTGAATTCATTTCAGTCAGGATTCAGGCCTAGAAATGGAGTGAAAACACTATTGGTCATACTTTTGGATGGTTTTCTGGCTGGAGTGGGACTTGGGTAATTCATCTGTCCTTGTTCTCCTTTATTTCTTGGCTGCCTTTGATACCATAAAACATGTTATTCTTTTCCTTCCTATGAGAATGGACCAATGTTAATTAGGAGTCAGAAATACTACCTGCAGCCCCGACTATACGGGATGTCACAAGGCTTGGTACTCTCTCTACTCTCATTTCATGTTAACTGTCACCATGGATGAGGGGGGGTATCATCAGTATGTTGATAATATTAAATATACACCTCCAACCCTGGAGAATTAAACTATGCCATTGATTTTTTGTGCCAGAGTTTGGAAACTGTAGTAGTCTGAATGCAGAACAACAGACTTCAACTGAACCCTGGCAAGACTGACAAGTGGCTTGGATTTTGGGGCTTTCTGGAACTGGGAAACTGGGATTTTACCATCTTCGGCTCTGATATGGTAGCTCTACTCCAGATGGGGACATCAGACAGGCCTTCTAGGCTCATGATTCCTGATCAGCTTTCTAGTTACTCAGAAGGGGGCCTTTGTACAACTTCATGTTGTGAATCAGTTGTGCCCTTTTCTGGATGATGAGGCTCAATTCAAAGTCTTTCATGACCTGATCACTTCCAGAATGCATTATTGCAATGTAGTCTGCATGGAGTTGCCCTTGAGGATTATGTGAAAGCTTCAGCCAGTGCAGAATATGACTGCATGGACAGTTATGTGTGCCTCTTGGTTGACACGTTATACCTCTGTTTCATAAATGGTACTAGCTGCCACCTGTATGCTAGTTTTGACCTTTAAAGTTCTGTATATCATGGGTCCAAGTTATTTGGTGAACTGCCACTTCCTGATCATATCTACCCATCTCATTACCACCCTCCCCCATGCGAGGTTAGCCTAATCTCTATTAGCATTTTGGAAGGCCTGAAAATCTGGTTCTTCTAGCATATTGGGGATCCCCACAGGGAGCCTTTGAAATAATTGTGTTATGTTTAGATGGGTGTTCTCCCACAAACTTTTTATTTACGCTACTGACCTCATCTTTATTTTTTATTTTTAGAGATTTTTAATTGTTGTTATATTGTTTTAACTGTTGGTGGTACACCATCCAGACTCCAGAGTCATGTTTAGTGAAATGTGCAGTCATAAAAATGTATTAGAAATAAGGAAAGGAAAGTATTATAAAAAAGGGGCATTCTGTGGTTTCTGGTGATGTCACATCGATATGTCTCCTCTTGTGCTTGGAGAGTTAAAAAGAAGGTGTCGGACTGGCTCCTACTTTTTCCTAGGAAAGAACAACCCTTGACTCCATAAGTTTTACAGAAAATGTACTTTTACTAGAGGTGCTGAGTACAGCGTTGTTGAGGCAAGTTCTGAGGAAAAACCACATGAAAATCACATATTGAAAGCAATCTCCAGTGCCCCAAATCCCCCCCCCCAGAAACCAGTCCAATCAGGTCTTCTTCCAAATGTTTTAGGAACTCAGTGCCTCAAGCACTGTAAGTTTCTTTCCCAGGGCAGGTGTCCATGAAGCTCAGCAGATGGCTTGGTGTGGCACCTCTGGTTCCTGTTAGTATCCACACACCCCACTTTCCCATAGCATTCTTTCACACCCCCAGCATGCTTCCGCTTTCAGATGCCCCCTCCCCCCTGGTTATAGCGGCTGCTAGTGAGCTTGGAGAAAGCGAAGATGAGCAGCTGACAGAAGGGTCATCCAGCAACAAATAGGTAGCTGAGCTGATTCTCATGGATGAGATGCTGCATCTTTTCTGAAAGAAGGATTACTGCAATAGTTTGAAAACTCAGTAATATGCCAGCCTCAGTTATTTCCCCATCCCAGGTAGCTATCACTTTATCTACGCTACTCCATTTCCATGTTAACTTATAGAAAGGTGGAAGTAAAAAATGTCAGAAGGAAAGCAGAGTTAGGAACACTTAAAGAACCCTTTATTCTTAAATTAACATTTAAGCTTAATTCAGGTTCCGTTGCACTTGTCCCTTATGTGGGTTATACAAAACAAGGTTCTGATTCAGGCTATTATATTATATTATCAGAAAGGTATACTTGAGTTGCCTGCCTTGAGGACAGTGCTCTTTCTTTTATAGGAGGGATTTAGTCAATGTATGTGTGAAACTGAGGCAAATGTTTTTATAATTCATAAATTTTACATATTTTTAGCAGTTGAATTTTTAATGCAACAAAGTGTCTAACTTTAAATCTTGTTTCCTTCTCAAATTCTAATGGCACCATTTTCTCTTTTATGCAGGCGAGAGATAGTTGGGGTTGTGGAACCATTGCCTCACAACGAGGAATATTGTGACCCTGCTGCTCTATTTCATGTTGCCAATGACTACTCTTTCATAAGGTTTAACTTGAAACTCTTACTTTCTTTTTTCTTTTTACTATTTTTGTTGAAAAGAATTTCAATTTATTTTTGAATTTCTCAAATTGAAGCACCACTTTAAAACTTTGCACAGCTCTCTTTTTACAAAACAGTGGCAAAAATGATGGTGACATGTGGAAAACAGGCTGAATGAAAGAACTTAATGTGATCAGAATTTTAATATAATGAAATTATTTCTGTCAAAATAACTTTATAAAATATTGTATTTATTTAATTTCTATAGCTGTCCAATTTCAGACAAATGTTGATATTCTTACTGTAATCAGTAAATTGGTTTTCTCCCGTTCCCTTTTCTAGATATTATACAAGGACCATTTACCAGTTCCAATTTCAAGAGGCACTTTGCAAAGCTGCTGGCCACACAGAGGAACTTTATAAATGTGACATTTCTAATTCTACAAATGCTGGACGCATTTTGAAGTAAGCGAGAACTTGCTTCACAGTGTATCATTTGAATGGCTACAGTGAAATAATTTTTTAGTGTGTGTTCAAGATATCACTGAAAGTAATGTTAGTCTACATTTGCTTTAAAAGATAGTAAGATGAAAATTAAGCCTCTCTTGTCACTGTCAATTTCAAGTTACAAACATGCTATTATAGGTTTAAATTCTGGATGGAGGAAAAGCAAATGCTAACATCCACATGAATCTAAAATCTAAAGGAATCTCTCAGTAATCCTGGTGACTTTATATAGTTCTTATGGATTTTAGAGATATGTCATATTACCTGAAAACTGATGTTATAACCGCAATTGAACAGAGGAAGTTCCAGAGGTAGGCAGGCTGCTGCTGGTTCAGACCGGTTCACACCTACCGGTAGTTCCAATCACCGGTTGCCCCCCCCCACCCNCCCCCCCCCCCCCCCGTGTTATTCCGTCCTAGATATCTCACTCTCTGGCTCACTCGCCCTGCCCACGCAGGCCAGCTGATTTCCACACCTCACCTGCTCTACTTACTGTGGCTGCCCGAGAAGGTGTGCTGAAAGCCATGCACATAAAATCACCATGTGTTTGAAGCTATGTGCACGTATACACATGCTCACATTTTCTGTTCTGCACTGTGTGAACTGGTTGTTAAATCACGTGAAGCCCACCTCTGGGAAGTTCTGTTCTATATTTTGTTGTATACTTTTAAGAGTTTTCTGGGTTTTGAAGAGATTGTTCTTCACTCTAGCATCAGGCATGCACAGGCATGAAAATCTGGGCCCTATTTAACTGTAACAGATAAATTCTATTATCCTATTCATTCGAGACATTTGCCACAGTCTTTGCTGGTGCTGATTACAATTCACAGAGTAACTCTTCTTGAATTTAGTACACCTTGTCTTCTCTTAACAAGTGATCAAAATTTCATATTTCTTTTTTTAATACAGGGATATGCTTGCTTTGGGTAGTTCCCAGCCTTGGACAAAAGCTTTAGAAAGTATTACAGGAAGCCAAAAGATGGATGCAAAACCGTTTTGTCAGTACTTTGATCCCTTACTTAAGTGGCTGGAAAAAGCCAACAGCAATGAAATTGTTGGTTGGAATGTAAATTGGACACCATGTAGGTTTTGTTCTAATATGTCCCTCTTTTTTGGAGTGGGTGGGGGCATCCTTGTCTATTGATGCTGCTTGTTTACCATTGCAGAGAAAGAAGTGAAAAAACAAAACAAAATTTCAGTAGCAACTTGAATTGTAAATAAGAATATTTTGAAGTATACATTATTAATTTTAAGTTATTTATTTTTCTCTCTGTTTAAATCTAGATTCTAAGGATGCCATCAAAGTGAGGATCAGTTTGAAAACAGCTCTGGGTGATGATGCAGTGAGTAGATGATGTCAGGTTAATTTCATTATTTGGGATTTATTTTAAGTAAAATAAAAATAGATCACTGTGCAATCCTATGAAGATAGAAGATAATTCTTACCTTTAGGCAAGCAATAAAGGAAAGATGGGTGAGTGGGGGGATGGAAGAGTCATGGAAAATAGAAAAAGTGTGGAAAACTGCACACCAGAACAACTAGACACGAGAACAGTTTTTTCCATAGTCATCACTCTGCTAAACAAATAATTCCCTCAACACTGTTCAACTATTTACAAAGTGCACACTACTATGACTGTTAATCTTCTCATCACTCCTTATCACCCGCCCCCTCCAACTTGTGACTGTAACTTTGTTGCTTGTATCCTTACGATTTATATTGACTGTTTCCTAGTATGATTTGATTGCTTACTGTACCCTATGACTATCATTAAGTGTTGTACCTTATGATTCTTGACTCTTGACGAATGTATCTTTTCTTTTATCTATACTGAGAGTATTTACACCAAGACAAATTCCTTGTGTGTCCAATCACACTTGGCCAATAAAGTATTCTAATTCTAATTCTAAAAGCTTGAATTTCAGTGAACATTGTGTAAAAGATCAATGCAACTGGAAATCCCTTTGTCAAATTTTGAGCTTTCATACAACACACTATTTTTACTGATGTTTGAGACATTTTTTTCCTTTTCTGGCCAACATAACAAAGGCATCTAAATTGATGCTCTGGAAGAACAACCACTTTTTTAAAAAGTTGTTTTTAATTCAAATTCCAGTCAGCCATGACCCCAAGAGGCAGCCTGTTTCAATGTTTAATAGTTCTTACAGTCAGGAAATTCCTCCTTAATTCAACAGGTTTCCATCTTAAAAATAACCATCCTTTGATTTATTTATTTTTTTGGTTCTACTCTCAGAAACAATAAAGAATAACTGAACAATTCTATGCTTTTTATAACAATCTTTCCGTTATTCAAGACAGCTATTTTATCTTCCTCCTATTATTATTTTTTTTTATAAAGAAAACTTTTTCTTATTAAATGGTGAAAACTTCATTTACTTGCATGGGGTGGAGGGGCTGGAGAAAGTAGGAATCCCTGTAACTAGAGAATAGTTTGGAGGCTGACTCTATATTTATAGAGATCCTAACATTGTATCTGAATTCAACTGTGTGTTCAGTTAGATAGATGAAATCACGTATGCAGAGATGTTACCAGAAAGGTGAAGGTAATTTGAAGGTGTCATATCTAAACATGCAGCTGCCAATGTAATTGTCATCTTGAATTTACAGTATAACTGGGATGAGAGTGAAATGTATTTATTTAAATCAACCATCGCCTATGCCATGCAGAAGTACTTTTTAGAAGTCAAAAATAAAACGGTGCTGTTTCAGTAAGTATATTCCTCCTTTTATCTTCAAAGGGGATTACTTTTTTACTATTTCATGACAGTGGTGTCTGCAAATGGAAATCAAACAAGGCAAAATAACACTCCATTTATAGTAGAGTGCCCTTCGGTTGCACTGACATGACTTTCATTTTGTTTTTCTTCCCTTGAAGAGACCATTGATCTGTGATTACATCTAGATATATCTGTGAGTGTGAGTGTGTGTGTGTGTGTATACTGTTTGTGTGTGCGTTTTATGTGTGTGTATAAATGTTTGTGTGTGTGTTTTACATATTTTAGACTACATTAATCCAGGGGAGAAACACAATAGTTCACAGTAACAGTCTATGATTAAAACTTCCATAATATATATTTAATAATAAAAATATCCATGGCAAAAATTAACAGATATCTGTAACAACAGATATAGCATTACCCTATACTTTATATGATTATAATACTAATCATAACAACTAGTAATAATAAAGATGATGAAGACATATTAAGCATCGGAAAATGCCTCTCTCTCTTAGCTTAAATAATTTATGGAATAGTGTAATAGATGGGATTAATTTTAATTTTAAAGACTTAATTAAAACATTATTAATTATAGAAATTCTGTTTCCAATTGAAAACAGGAGAGAAAAAAGTAACTTCACTTTGCCCACAATACCAGCTGAACTCTATTTTCCATACTCCTAGAATGTTTCATATGGCTCAATTGAGGAATGGAAAAAGAGGAAAGGAGAAACAAGAAAAGGGAAAGGAGAAAAGTGGAATTGTCAAGAAAATAGAATATAGAGATGGCTAACAAGATAATAGAGGGAAATATCTGATATGATAAATATGTGTGACTGAGATAAGATGTTGCTTTACTCTTTCTAATCATTTGTGTAAGGCTGCCAGAAGTATAGAGTCAAATAATTTGATCCTGGAGGAAAAATTCTTATTTTCTATGTAAATAATATTAAGTTAATTTTAGTTATTGGTGTCCATTTATTTTGATTCAAACTGGATATTTCATAAGAAGATTAAATATGTGCTTTTTTATTATTTGAGCTCATTTCCCACCTTTTTGCATATATATCTATTATATAATAGATATAACATCTATTATGTAGTCAATACACATCTTCCAATGACAATAGGAATCCCTTTGTTGGCATATACAGTAATTTGGATCAAATATTAACACGGATAGTTCCAAGACTGACTATTTCTAATGAAAGCAATTTTCTCTCCCACCAGAACAGATAATATCCACGTGAGTGATGCAACACTGAGGATCTCCTTTTATTTTACGGTCAGCGTGCCAAACAATATTTCAGAATTGGTTCCTAAATCTGAAGTGGAAGAAGCAATCAGGTGAAACTTTGGACTGCAAACAAATCAATAGGGTCAAGGTGATTTGTACTTGGATGGGAGATCTTTAGGGAATATCAGGACTATGAACTTAAGATTGTTAATTCAAAAAACATCCCAGAAGAACATAATGGTAGTAAACTACTTCTATGTTGTTTTCATGAAGTCATAAGTTAAAACACAACAACTTTTTTAATGCAGGAACATAGAGTAAAGATTGAATGAGTAGTTGGAAAAATTGCCATACAGGCAACATTAAATTATTTTGCTTTGTGCATATTATCAAGTTCAGAATGAGAAAACCACATAATATTGATGTTAATAAGTTGATCAACATCATTAGAATATGGATAATGAGTTCATATACAACATACAACACATGATTTTTTTCAGAGTGAAATTCAACAGAGTAAATAGATAAATCAAAGTATGTTCACATTGTATTGAACTATCAGACTGCAATCACATATACATTTAGGTAAATAAATTATAATAAATGCAACATAAGACTGAAAAATAAAAACTGAATTACAAGGCAAACAAAATAAGAATATATCTTTTACCACTTTAGAGTAATTTAAAAGTGTAAAAACATTTATATATACTACAGTGTCAGGAAAGCTGAGAATTGTTAATGGGGTCTCCATAAATAGCGAATGTATAACTTTACTGATAAAATGAAAAAGGCCAAACTAAAGAGCAGAAATTCTGAGAGAGAGAGATGGAAGGGAGGGAGAGAGGGAGGGAGGGGAGAAAGGAAAGAAGGAAGGAAGGAAGGAAGGAAGGAAGGAAGGAAGGAAGGAAGGAAGGAAGGAAGGAAGGAAGGAAGGAAGGGACAAGCACCTAATACTTGTGCATATCACTGCAGGGTCACTTTACAATTAGCAATAAACACTTTAGTAGAATGCCTGGAAATATTTTAAAGAAAATTTTCAACTTCATTTACAGTCTATCTCGGGACCGTATCAATGAAGCTTTCAAACTGACTGATCAAACTTTGGAATTTGTTGGCCTCTTACCAACATTGGCACCACCTTATGAATCACCCATAACGGTGTGGCTTGTAGCATTTGGAGTTGTGATTGGTCTTGTAGTGATTGGAATCATCACCTTGCTCATTATTGGACAGAAAGATCGAAAAAAGTAAGTGCTATTTATGGATGCTATAATCTTAAATCAAGGTTCATTTTGTACAATATATGACATGTTTCTCAATCTTGTGAATTTTAAGGTAGGGGGGCTTCAACTGCCAGAATTCCTCAGCCAGCTCCTTTCTCAGTTCATGTATCACACTGATACTTTTAACCAATACCTACCATGTCTCAATTGCTTGTCAAGACTGATATTAAGCAGAATTTTACTAGAAAAACACTGTGTTTTCTGTGCACATGTTATAGTTTTTAAACAGCTAAATACTAATCAATGTATTCTTTTTACAGGAAAAAGCAGGCAGCAAAAGCTAACTCAATTGAAACTGCTGCCATTCATGAAGATTGTGGACAAAGCAATTCAACATTTCAACTTGATGAAGCTTCCACAACAACTTTCTAAAAGCTAACCAAGTAAATGGATTTGCCCTACATATCTTTGCATGTTTGTGGCAACACACTAACATACAAAGGGACACATTAATATAGATAATGCTAAAAATAAAGGCTTGGTAAACCAGAAATGGATATGTGGAGCAGCACAGATGAATTCATATAACTCAGTTATTCTTCTCCCCTGCCACTTCTTAAAAAAATTAACTAAGCAGTTGTGGGTTGCCATTTCTGGCTCAAAACAGTTGATAAGTTTTTTTTTTTCCAAGAATATACTTCCTATGAAAATATGAAAAATAAATATCATGGAAAAAGACAGATATTTAGAACAGGGAAGATAGTGATGATTTTTTTTAAGGGTCAAGAACTTTTATAAATGATTGTAAATTGACACTTTGCAACAGGGAAAATAATTTTTTTGGAAATTTTCAATTTTTAACAAAAAAAATCATGGACATAGAGATTGACATTATAGCGACTTGCAAAATATGTCATATGTTTGAGCTTATCCCCACAGAAATACTATACATGTATAGTATATGTAGGGGTGGGATTCAATTTTTTTAACAACCAGTTCTGCTGGTGTGGCTTGGTGGGTGTGGCTTGGTGGTCATGTGACTGAGTGGGTCAAAAGAGAGAAACTCAGTTTAACAATGCTCTTGGAGCAGCAGGTTGGACTAGATATCCGCCGAGGTACCTTCCAGCCCTGGATTGCTGTGCTGTTTCAAAGCATCCTCTGAAACTGCATCTAGTGTCAGGGTTTGTGGTCCTTCCTTCCTCTCCTTTTTCTCTCCCTCCCTCCCTCTATCCATCTGTCCATCCATCCATCTATCCATCAATATCTCATTCACTTTCCCTTCCTTTCCCTCTTCCTCCCTTCCTTCCCTTTCTTTCTTTCGCCCCTTCCCTCCCTCCCTCTTTCTTTCTTTCTCTTTCTTCCCTCCCTCTTTCTTTCCTTCTTTCTCCCTTCCTTCTTTCCCTTTCTTTCTTTCTCCCTCCCTTCCCTCCCTCCCTCCTTCTTATTTTTTCTTTCTCCGTTCCCTTTCTTTCTTTCTTTCTTTCTTTCTTTCTTTCTTTCTTTCTTTCTTTCTTTTCCACTCCCCATGCCCTGTTTTGGCCTAGGAAGCCTCCTGGAGCCTCAGGAGAGCCAAAATGGGGGGGGGGGACCGCACCCCTGTGCCCTGTTTTGGGCATAGCAAGCTTCCCTGCACTTACCCTGGAGCCAGAATCAGGTGCATGGGGACTCCTGGGAGGGGTGGGGCGGGTGAGGCTGGGCCAGCTGGTCTTTGAAAGTACCAATTCACTGAACTGGGTATAAAATTAACATCCGATTCGCCTGAACCGGCCCAAACCAGCTTAATCCCATCCCTGATCAAATGTAAATTGTATGAATTACCAGAAGAAAAAATAAAGGGTCTAGGAGCAGCTCTAGTCACTTTGTAACTCAATGAACAAAGTGAGAATCCACAATTTAAAAAAGAAGACTACACCAAACTTAAACACAACAGGGACTCCATATACAAAAAAAAAAAAAAAGAAAACTAATATACCCAAATTAATTGCAAAAAGGAACAAACAGCTTCCCCCAAAATGATCCTGTCTATAAACCTAAAGAGGAAGACCAATGGAAAGACGTCACTTTTATCAGAAAACAGCAACCAAGAGCAAAATCTCTATTATTTATTCTAGTATCCAGTGAAGCCCCCCCTGGAACTGAACAATTGTTTTCATAGCTTCCCCCTGGAAGAAAATATGCAGACACCCACAAAAGAGCATTCATCAATAGTTTCTAGAAAGGAGACAAAACCCACATTCCTGTGACAGAAAGAATAGTTTCCCAAACTTCCCGAGGGGAAAAAAAGGCAAATATTGGTGATAGGAAATTCACAAAGGAAGGCAAATATAAGTGTCCCAGGATAATGATGTGAAATTGAATTGGGGTCGGTCACTGGGACCAGAGATTTATTATTCCAAGCTTACTTCCTCATACCGGAGACCATCTTCAGGGAATTTCTCTACTAGACTATGTGCCTTGGGCGATTCTGTGAGTCATGTTTGTGTGCCTTCCTATTGGCTGATCGGTGTGGGCTATTGGCTGTCAATTCCTGTGCTGCCAAGCCCTCAGCTCCTGACTATTCGATAGGCTGGTGGTAATTCAGCACTCCTGTTAACTGACAACAGGCCCATTTCCCAGCCTTCCATCATTTCCCTGGCTATCTTTGTGCCTGTATGGCCAGTGATCTTAGTTGCTGTAAAATTAAATGTGTGTCCATTTAATTGGTAGCCTCACATTACAATGAACAAGTACACACATTTAATTTCACAGCACGAAGATCAATGGTGCTCAGTCTCATTTTTTTTTTTTTGATAGCTTCTGATATCTCAAAAACAGTTATTGGATCATTCATAAATTGTCTCTGGATTCGTGATAATTCAGGCAACTGTTGTTTTAGAAGGTATTTTTCTATTTTTAAAAGATAAATAAATAAATAAAACCTGTCTTTTATACAAATTTGAGTAAAAATTATGAAATGCCTTTTTCATGAGTTCATTGTCTGTTATTACATTATTACCTTCATAAATTTTTCCAATTATTGTCTTTTCTCTTTTTTTTTTTTTAATTATATGCTAACCATCTGCCTGGTCTGTTAGCAAATTCAAATTGTCCAGTACTTTTCAACATCAACATAAATTATTTAGATGAAGTAATAGAAGGGAACTCATCAAATCTGCAGATGACACTAAGCTGGCAAAAAGACAAAAGACAAGTTCAGGATCCAAAAAGATCTTGACAGACTTGAACAATGGGCCCTATTCAACAACATGAAATTTAATGTGGAGAAAAGCAAGGTTTTACACCTAGGTAGGGAAAACAAAAGGCACAAGTACAGAGTAAGCGAAACCTGGCTCAAAAACAGAAACTAGTGGAAGTCCTAGTAGAATATCACTTAAACATAAGTGAGCAGTATACGGCAGCAGCCAAAAAAGCTAATGCAATCCTTGGTTGTATAAACAGAGGCATAGAATCAAAATCACGTGAAGCATTAGTACCACTTTATAGAGCCTTAGTAAGGCCATATTTGGGATACTGCATTCAGTTTTGGTCAGCACATTATAAAAAGGTGTTGAGACTTTGGAAAAAGTACTATGGAGATTCCCAGACATCCAAGTCATGGTTTTTCTAAAGGTGCTTTTTGAAGAGGCAATTGGACTTTCTGGTTTTTCTTTAAAGACCTTTCATTTCTCATCTAAAAAGCATCTATGACTGGATGGTATGGAATGGGGGGATTTATACTCCTTTGCAGACAGCTGGATATGATATCATCTATCTCCAGTCCTTTCAACATTTCCAAGAAGGCTCCACATCCGTTTGCATTACTCAGGTGACCTTCATGACACAGATAAACCTCTAGGTGGCCTTAACAACTGGCTTTAAAAATGCAAATGACCAGCTGTCTGCAAGGAGTATAAATCCTCCCAGCCCCCCCAACATCCAGTCACAGCTAGATGAGAAGCAAAATCAGAGGTGGTATTCATCAGAGTAGTTACAGAGTAGAAACAACCTCCGACTGGCCCCACAGGAAAATGGAGCTGGAAAGCAGATGAGTGGGGTGAGGAGGGAATGGGGATTTTACAGTATCTTTCCGCCAGGAGTGTGGAGAAAATGGAGATTTTACAGTATCCTTCCCCTGCCACGGTCACCAAGCCACATCCACGAAGCCACGCCCACAGAACTGGGAATAAATCTTTTCGAATCCCACCACTGAGCAAAATGTCTTCAAAGAAAAACCGGAAAGTCCAATTGCCTCTTGAAAAAGCACCTTAAAGGCCTGGAGACTAAATCATCTGAACTGTTGCAGGATTTGGGTTTGGCTAGTCTAGAGAAAAGAAGGACTAGGGGTGACATGATAGCAGTATTCCAGTATTTGAGAGATTGCTACAAAGAGGAAGGAGGGTCAGTTTATTTACCAAACCATCTGTAGGCAGGACAAGAAACAATGATTGGAAACTAATCAAGGAGAGAAGCAACCTTGGAACTAAGGAAAAATTTCCTAACAATGAGGACAATTAACCAGTCAGAAATTGCAGGTGCTTCACTTTTGGCAGAAGTCCAGGAGCTAATTGGTAGTATTCTTTTTCAAGTGCTACATATTCTCCCCAGTTTTATGCTGCATAATATTTTCTAAGGCAAGAAGAAACTTTCCTTGGAAAGGGGAAGTTCTGGAAATTAACCCTTCTGTTTCACTGGTGACTGGATGCTCTCAAAAAGCTTTTTGAAAAGAAGGAGTGATCAGGTGAGTCGCTTGCTGGGAGCTGGGCAACCAAGAACAAATTCTTTATGGAAGAATCAGTCATTTAAAATGGACAATAAAGCCTGCTGCCGCTTCTTAGACACTATTTTTCTGCATATTTATCTTTCATTTTAAAAGAGACTCCCTTTGGCTACAGCCTCTCTTTTCCTTTTTGTGCAAACTTGGTCATTTCTGAGGCTTTGGGACTTTAAGATGGCAAAGAGAGGTGGAGTTGGGGTATCTGAGTCAAAATAAAGAAACTTGAAACACCATGAAAACTACCTTTGAAACCTCTGGATTTAAACTCTTTGCAGGATTTTATATCTCGAAAAGACTCTGCCAAAATTATCTGTTCTGGCTCAGCTCCCCAAACATGACAAATCTTCTGACGTGAACTCAAAAGATTCCTTTATTAGGAATGCTTGCAGCCCTGGCAAAAACTTTCTCTCACAGGCTAACAAGTCCATCCAGCTGGAAGATGAATAGTTGTCTGTCACATCTATTCATCTCCCCCCCCCCCCCCCCCCCCAAAAAAGAAAGGTTTTTTTTTTTTTTTAAAAAAACTNTTATATAAATATTTATAATTTTACATACAAGCCATGCCCAGCCAGTCACATGACCACCAAGCCACACTCACAAATTAGGCCATGCCCACAGAACCGGTTAGTGGTCCCTGGGATCTAAAATTATGAGTTTGGTGGTCCCTAAGGTCCAAAAGGTTGGTGGCCTCTGTTATAAACTATGCTTAAGTCAAACTGTAGGTGGTGTAGTTCTAGATTGTCCAAATTCAAAATCTCAAGTCTGGTGGTGTAGGGTATTCTGTTGCTCCACCTCCCTTCCTCCCTCTCTCTCTCTCTGCCAGCTCCATTCTCTTTTCTCCCTCAGAGCTCCCAGGTTGCCCTGATGCTGACCCTGACTCCCATGCCACCTCCCCCCCTCCTCTGATTCTGTTGCGGGGGGGGGGGGGGNTTGGGGGGGGGGGGGGCAGCAACAGGCCACAACATTATCTTTCTACTTTTAAAACAATTACCTAAATGGTGTTTGGTTCTTTTTGCAAGGAGGGGGAGAAACAGTTCTAATTTTACTCACCTCTGATTGGTTTAGGAGAGGGTTGCTAGACAAAGAGTCCAAACTTATTTTGTTGTTTATACTATAGTGGTGTTGTTTGACCACAGGAGGGAGCCAAAGGCTGTAGCATTGCAAATTCTTTTTAATTTTTTGGCACAGGGGTCTCCAACCTTGGCATCTTTAAGCCTGGGGGACTTCAACTCCCAGAATTCCCCAGCTGGCAAAGCAAAGCTGGCTGGGGAATTCTGGGACTTGAAGTCCACCAGTCTTAAAGTTGCCAGGGTTGAAAACCCCTGTCTGCCCAAACCATTGGATTTATAAACAGATCTTAGTTACATTCTGAAAGGATGGCCATCTGTAAGAGGATAGAAAAGACATATAGGATATACAGAATCTTTAAGATTCTTCTTGGATGAATATACAGCTAAAACACATGAAGTAATTCAGGCAAAGGGAACAAAGCTAGAATTAAAACTTGACACACTTTCAAAGGAATTTCATGAGAAGATAGATTTGATGGGACATATTAAACAGGTGAAAGTAGAGTGGATCTTATGGGGCACAAACTAGAGAATGACATTTTGTTTGAAGCTGAACTGGATGCAAGGGCGCTCTTGGAGGGCCAAATGAAAGACCATCAATTAAGATTTAGAGCAGGGTGTAAAACTTGCAGCCTGCGGGCTGGATGTGAGACATGCTGGCCCCACCCCCACTCGGTTTAGCGAAGGGGGAAAAGTCCTGATATGTCACATGATGCCGCTATGATGACATGAGTTTAACACCCCTGATTTAGAGCAATCCCTGAATGATTTTTTAAATTATTTTTATTTATTTATTTATTTGTTAATAGCTTGCAAGATAATAAATATAAGTATAAATACAGAAAATAGGTACAAATAATTGGGGACAATAGGACAGGCACCACTGTGCACTTGTGCACACCCATTACAGACCTCTTAGGAATGCAGTGAGGTCAATAGCGGTTAGTTTAAGGGAAAAGGAGTCTTTACCACCACTAGATGGCTCTCAACTGGCTGGCAAACTATACTCAACGAGTAGTCCTTAATGGGTCTAAGTCTACATGGAGGGAAGTAAGCAGTGGGGTGCCACAAGGTTCCATCTTAGGCCCAGTACTCTTCAATATCTTCATTAACGGCTTAGATGAGGGAATAGAAAGGGAACTTACCAGATTTGCAGATGATACTAAGCTGGCAGGAAAAGCTAACACCCAAGAAGATAGGCTCAAGATCCAGATGGATCTTGACAGACTAGAACACTGGGCCAAATCTAACAAAATGAAATTCAATGTAGAGAAAAGTAAAGTCCTACACTTAGGCAAGAAAAACCAAAAGTACACATATAGACTGGGTGAAACCAGGCTCAATAGCAGTAACTGTGAGAGGGATCTTGAAGTCTTAGTGGACAACCAGCTAAATATGAGCCAGCAGTGTGCAGCAGCAGCCAAAAAAGCTAATGCAATCCTAAGTTGCCAATTGTTTGACCATTCAGACCAAAGCAATCCAGATTGTTTTGAAGGATGGTAGCATTATTGGTGGTTTTGAATAGTTTTACGTCATCAGCGAAGAGGATGCAGCTGCTTATAAGGTGATTCTAAAGGTCATTTATATAGAGTATAAAGAGTATGGGTCCTAGAACACTGCCTTGGGGGACACCACTGTTAACTGATGCAGGGTTTGATAGGGTGTTTCCTCTTTTTACTATTTGTTGTCTATTTGACAGGAATGCAGTAATCCACTTATGAAGGGATCCAGAAATGTTCTGGAGAGGACATCAGAGTAAGGATGGTTAATGTTTTAGCACAATTAACTGGGAAGCAAAGTTACTCAATCTTGAATAGACAAGATCTATAGAATGAACTCCAGATTCACTACTATGAGAAAATTACCAAGGGATTCCTTAGTTCATTTTGTAAGAAGAAGGAGGGTCCACATTTTTATTTTATTTATTTATTTATATTTGTCAATTGCTTACAAGATAATAGGTATAAGGAAAAACATAGTTATGAATACATGGATACATGTAAGAAAAATAAAAAATATATAAAAGAAACAATAGGACAGGGACAGTAGGCACGTTGATGCACTTATACATGCCCACTACAGACCTCTTAGGAAAGGAGTGAGGTCAATAGTAGACAGTCTAAGGTCAAAGTTTTTGGGGTTTGGGAAAAAAAACCACAGAGTCAGGTAGAGTATTCCAGACATTGACCACTCTGTTGTTGAAGTTGTATTTCCTGCAATCAAGTTTGTTTGGTGTGATTAATCTTGTCATTTTTATCTACTGGTTTGCTGCTAACTGTTGCTATATGGCTGAAGTTGAAGTATTCATTGACAGGTAAGACATTGCAATGTATGATTTTATACACTATACTTAGATCGGACTGAAGGCAGCATAGTTCTAGTTTTTCTAGGTCTAGAATTTCGAGTCTGGGTGGCATAAGGTTTTCTGAACAAGTAGAGGAGTGGAGAGAACTCTTTTCTTGTGAAATATTTCTGGATTCCTCAATTGTGTTCATATCAGATATGATATTTATTTGTTTGAGATTTTAATTGGCCATTTGTTTGACCATTCTGATACATAGTCAAGATCTTTTTGAAGGTAGCAGTTATGTCTGTGGTATTAAATCAGCTTTACATCATCAGAGCAAGAGAACACAGTTGCTCTTAATGTGATCACAGAGCTCATTTATGTAGAGTATGAAGAGAGTTGGTCCCTAGAACACTGCCTTGGAGGAACAACTGTTGACAGGTACAGAATTTGATAGGATGCTCCCAATTTTGACCATTTGTTGTCTGTTTGACACGAAATGCTTCTATCTAGTAAGCAGGTGTCCAGAGATACCATAAGATTTTAATTTTAGTAGTAGTTTGTCATGTACCACTGAATCAAAGACTTTACAGAAGTCTATGTTAGATTGCGTCTATTGCTTTGCCGCTGATCGAGTTGTGTAGTCCACATGTTTTTGCAAGTGTAAGAGTTGCAGATTACATGATAGTTTTTCCGAAAACCAATTTTTTTTATTAGAGAGTAGGTTCCTTGTTTCTAAGTGGAGGATGATGGATTGGTTAAATAATTGATTTCATGACTTAAAGGTGACGCAGCATAAGAGAATTGGTCTGTAAATTTTCAACTAGGCTGGGGTCTCCCTTTTTGAAGATGGGGATGACAGTGGCTTGTGACCATAGTTTTGGCAAGGAGGCTGGTCCTGAAATATTTTTTCAATGATTTTTCAAGGTTCAGCCTATGGCAGTGGGTTGCTTTTTGAAGATGTAGGCACATATCCCGTCGTCCAATAGATAGAGATGGTTTTGGATTGCGCGTACTTATTTTTCAACAATGTCTTCTATAAAATCAATATGTATAAGATCATTGTAGTTGTCTGTGGTTCAACTGAGATAATACTGGGCATGATCCATTGCTGTTTAGAAATATTGAAGCCAAATAATGTGTTAAAGAGGTTGGCTTTAATAGTGTCATCATTGCAGTCTTTACCATTAGGTTCTTCAGGGGTGGATGGACCTTGGGTCTTTTTTAGTTTGTTGTTTATAAAATTGTAGAAAGTCCGGATGGAATTGGTGTGTAGAAGGTTTTCTTCCTGTTTAATGTGATAATGGTGCATTCGGTTTTTATCTGGTGGCATAATTTTTGTATTGGCTTTTTGAAGTTGGCAATGTGACCAGATATTGCTTTTCCGCGCAAAGTGATTTCTTTTTGCATTGAAGTTTCCTATTGTTTTGGGTAATTTGTTTTTTCTGGTTTTGGGAGTTGTTAATGTACATATCATTTGAATGACTCTTTTGATTTCAAGTAAAAATATGTTGTAATGGTCTTCTACAGTATTGCATCCAGAGAACAGAAATTGCTAATCAAGGATGAGAGATCGTTGTTGATCATAGTTGCCTTTTTGGAAGTTATAATTGGGGATTCCGTCATGTGATGATTTTGTGGATGTATGTTGAGACAAAAAGTCAATCATGTTGTGGTCACTGTTGGAAAAGGGTTCTTTAATTTGTATTCTGTAAATTGAATTCAAACTATTGGCAGAAGATAAGATCGAGGCAGTTGTTAAGTCTAGTATTGTTGGTTACAAGTTGTTCTAGTCCAGATTTGTTTACTGTATTGTGAAGGTTGCATGTGTGGGTTCAATTGTACATTCGTTAAGGGTCCGTAAATATGAGGTAGATTGAAGTCACCCAGAAAGATAAAAGCACGTGGGCAGGATGCTGCCATGTTAGTAGTGTATTGGCTTGTTTGCATGTTCCATGTCATATCAGGTGCTCTGTAACATAGTAAGAACCGAAATGTGATTTTAGGACAGTTCACCAGACGATGGACTCAGGAATAGTAAGCTCCTGGGTAACTTAGATGTTTTTTTAGATGTAGGGATTTTTTATAGAAGATAGCAAGACCACCTCCTCTAGGATTTTCATGATCTGAATCGTAAACATAATAGTCTCTTACTGCAGTAATGGAGTCGGGAGAGATGCGTTGAGCCATGTTTCACAACAGACAAATATAATGTCAAATTTAGCTGTGTTTTAGTAAGAGAGAGAAATTCAGTATTTTTATTTACAAGGCTTCTTGCATTGAGTAGTCTGGTCTGCATTTAGGTCAGTTTGTGGTTGGAATAGGGTAGTTAGGGGTGCGCTTCTGGATTGTCACTTTAAAATCTAAACTAACAATGGAGAACATGAATATTGTTCTGGAGGGAAATTCCTATCAGAATCCTAGAAAAAAAGAAAGCCTGCTACTTTCCCTTACTTGATGATCTGAAAGAAGAGAAACATATTTGGGAGACAAAGTTTGGAAGGAAAAGGTGTATTTACT
>BHFT01016836.1:0-10664 GCA_004320025.1 Laticauda laticaudata
CTTTCCAAGCGGTTATTTTGAAGTGAGCTGCCTAGCCTGGATGTGAGTAAAGAAACGCAGAAATTCCCATGACGTCAAATCACATTGTTGAACAAAGACTATTTTTTATGATTTGATTATTTAAAAAGTTTAAAAACCAAAAAAACAATATATCCTCATGTTATATTGCATAAAAAAATTTGGTCAGAAAATTTGGCCGTAAGAGAAAACAATTTGGCCGAATTTGGCCGTATTTTGACTTAAGTTTGGCTGCAGAGCCAAGCTGCAATCTGGCAACCCTGTTGGGAGGGACCGTGGAGGTCACCTTATCCAACCCACTCCCCAAGCGGGAGACCCTACGCCATTTCTGACAAATGGCAGTCCAATCTCTTCTTGAAAGTCTCAAGTGATGGCGCTCTCACAACGTCCTAGGGCAAGCTGTTCCATTGGTTGAATGGCACCTTTCCTGCCCCAATGCTGAGTCCCTTACCAGATATGCCAATGCCTCAAACGGAACACATGGAAGAGAAGGTTGTAAGCAAAAAATTTATTGTGCAGAAAAAGCCAAGGAAATATCTCTCCTCTCTCTGTACCTCTATGTCTATCTCTATGAGAAAGGAAAGGGAGAAATGTGGAAAGGGAAAAGGAAACAGCCTTCTGACTCCTTAGTTCAGTAATAACATCAAAGCAAAATGCTTTAGTTTTACATACTGTGTTCCCCCAAAATAAGACTAGTCTTATATTCTTTTCTACTCCAAAAATAAGCACCAGGATTTACCCACTTACATAAGGACTACAGCAGTTACGCCTCCACTGCCCCAACACCTATCATGCTGCTACTCGGTATCTTCTGCGTTGTGTATTGTGCTATTGCATGCTTGAACAGTGGAACCAGCACGATGAGTCTTGTGGCATTCTGCTGTGAACAGCCAGCACTGGAGCAACGAGCTTATGCAGCACGTTCGTGGCAAGCTGCCGTAACCGGTTGCAAAAGTCGGCAAGCAGTGCAAAAGTGTCCAGGGTATGGGAGGTCTGACTGTGGCAGTCCTCAGGTAAGTGGTAAGGTGTGCATGAGGCAGATCCACCCCCTCCAGCATCCTATCTTGGATGTGTATGCCTTACATCATCTTTTCCTGCTGTGTGTCTTCTTATGGCAATTAAAATTACTCCAGGTTCTGATTTCTTTCCACACTCCACACACTGATAGGGCTTCTCCCATGTGAATTTTTTTCATGGCGTGTAAGATTGCCTGCCATCGTTTGAAATCCTTTCCACACACAATGCATTTAAATGGCTTTCTCCTGTGTGTATCCTATTGTGGGAGGTAAGCTGGCCACCTCTCTATAACATTTTCCACACTCGCAGGCATTTATAGGGTTTCTCCCCTGTGTGAAGATTCTATGGCTCCTGAGTGAATTATTACGTCTGAAGCTTTTTCCGCACTCATGACATGTGTACGGTTTCTCCCCAGTGTGGATTCTCTTGTGCTTACAAGGCAACAACTTCTCCTGAAACTCATGCCACACTCCGTGCACTTATAGGGTTTCTCCCTGTGTGGATCCTTGTATGGATCCTCAGTGCTCCAGAATCAATGAAGCATCTTCCACACTCCTGGCACGAATATGGTTTCTCCCCAGTGTGGGTCCTGCTATGTTATGATATACCTATTTTTTTCATTAAAGCTCTTTCCACACGTGCGGCATTCGTATGGTTTCTCTCCAGTGTGGAGCCTTTTGTGGCAAGTGAGGGAACTTGAACTGGTGAAGCATTTGCCACACTCGATGCACTTATAGGCTTTTCACCCGTGTGAGTCCTTTTATGGAGAGTAAGATTACTTGTTTGACTGAAGCACTTCCACAGTTTGGTGCATTGATATGGGCTTCTCTCCACTGTGGATTCTGTCTGTGGGAAAGTTAGGTGGCCAGATTTAGGCCAGATTTACGGAAGCTCTTTCCACACTCCAGGCATTTGTATGGTTTCTCCCCTGTGTGGGTCCGGTTGTGGGCAGGAAGGCTACCAGAATTGGCAAAGCGCTTTCCACACTGGAGGCACTGAAAAGGCTTCTCCCCTGTGTGGATTCTATGATGGGCAGTAAGGTGTGCAGAGCAATGGAAGCTCTTTCCACACTCCATGCATTGAAATGGTTTTTCCCCCGTGTGGATCCTCTCATGTGACTTAAGATGAACTTTTTGACTGAAGCTCTTTCCACAGTTCAGGCATTTATAAGGTTTCTCCCCTTTATGCATCCTATAATGTAAAATTAGTGTATCACGTCTGTTGAAGCTTTTTCCACACTCCAGGCATTCATAGGGTTTCTCCCCTGTATGGATCCTCTTATGGGAAATAAGGGCATTGGAGGTCCTGAAGCATTTTCCACACTCTACACATTTATATGGCTTCTCTCCAGTGTGGATCCTGTTATGTAAATTTAATTTGTCTTTATGTGCAAAACTCTTTCCACATACCGTGCAATGATATGGCTTTTCCCCTGTGTGGATCCTATTATGTAAGGTTAAAGTGCAGCTTCTGCTGAAACTTTTTCCACACTCCAAGCATTTATAGGGTTTGTCCCCTGTATGAATCCTCTTATGGGAAGAAAGTGTACGGGGGGCACTGAAGCATTTTCCACACTCTGTGCATTTATACGGCTTCTCTCCAGTGTGGATTCTTTTATGTAAATTGAAATTGCCTTTTTGAGTGAAGCTCTTTTTACACACCTTGCAATGATACGGCTTTTCCCCTGTATGGATCCTATTATGGTAAGTGAGGTCACTTGCACAGCAGAAGCTCTTCCCACATTCCAGGCATTTACATGATTTCTTCCCAGTGGGGCTTTTTTTCCGGGAATTCAGTACCTTGCTCTGAGTAAACCTCGTTCTACCCTCCCTGAGTTCATGCAACCTCTCCTCTTTGTGGACCCTCTGATGTGAATTAAGATGGTTTTTCTGCCTGAAGGTCCTTCCACAATCCAGACATATGTGTGGATCCTGTGCTTTGTGACTCTTCTGATGCAGTGAAAGAAAGCAGCTTGTACCGAAGCTTTCAGAACACTCTGTACATTTGTATGGGTTCCCTCCTTCATTTATTCTTTCATGTAAAGAAGGAGGAAGGCTTCTTCTGGAGTTTTGCCTGCTTTTATCTTGTTTCTCGCCAGCAGGGCTTTGGCAACAGTCACATGATCCAGATTCATCACAGAGTGTTTTCCCACACCTTGAACACACTTCTTTTTCATGGCAATCATCTGTGTCCAATAAGACATTGATATCTGCACATGGTAAACCACAGCAGTTCTCCATCTCCCCTGTTAACTGATTTTCCTCTGAACTTTGCTTTCCATACATCTTTTCTGCAACTTCTTTTTTGTCTTTTAGTGAAGATGCTGCTGCCTCTTGGCCAGAATCCTCTATCTCCCATCCATCACCGGCTTGCAACAAAAAAAAAAAGAAATAAAAGTTAACACAACATTTAGTCCAAAAACGATTAAGCACCATTGCTGTATTTGAACATTATCAAGATTCTTCCAAACTCCCATTTGTTTGAAACATGATGCTATGCTTGCTATTAAGATTATTAAATATTTGACGTTTGGCTGCTAAAAGTTTAAATATCTTAACAGAGTCCCTTACCTAAGGAGGCCTTGTTCCTCTTGTTTTCCAGCATGACCTCTTGGTGCAGTGCTTTTTGCTCAGAATCCAGAAGGGCCCACTCCTCCATGGGGAAAAACACAGCTACATCCTCAAATGATACCAAATCCTGACACAGGGAGGGGAAAAAAACAACAAATTCCATGAATATTCCTAATAATAAACACTTCAGTGAATTACATGTAAGTCGTCTTCTTAATGAAAAACCTCCAGCTTCCAAGTAGGGCAAATGAACATGTACCATATTGAATTTAGTAGCTGGAAGAATAAAGTTTACAATAGGCCAGGACACAATTATAGTTGAGTAGTCAGACCAATCATCCAAATAATGCAAATCACCCTGAAGGAATAAGCAGAGCTAAGTTCCAATAACTCTTGAGTGCCTTATAATTAATTAATTAATAAATAAATAAATAAATAAATAAATAAATAAATAAAAAAATAAATGTGTCTTGCACAAACCTGATGTAAAAGATAGACAGCAGTCATTTAATAGGACACATACACAGGTGATAGCAATGACAGTGTGTGAGGTTCCAGTGCAATTAGGTTTAGAGGAGCAAAGTGTAAGGGGACGTCACATTAAATATTTGCCACATTACAGGGTGGCTGCTGGGGGTTCGCAGAGGCCCTAGCTAAGATTCTGTGCAGTTTGGAGAATGCCCAAATTCCACTCCTGGCTGTCCCTGCCCACCCCGCCCCTCCCAGGAGTCCCCACGTGGCCCATTTTGGATGCAGGTAAGTGCAGGGAGTGTGCGGAGGCTAAAGGAGGGCGAAAAACAGGGTTCTCAGAAGTTTGGGAAGGCCGGAAATGGTCCCATTCTGGCTTCCAGCCAACCTCCGGAGCCTGGGGAGGGCAAAAACGCCACCCCCGACCATGGTTCAGGAAGCCGACTAGGCCACACCCAGAAACCTGGCAGAGAACCCCTTGCTAAAATTTTTGAAGTTCACCCCTGCCACTTTACCGTCAGAAAGCTGTTTCTTTCAACTTTTTCCTATTTTTGAATAGTGCATGCAACTTTCCTGTATTTTATGGTTATATTCTGATCAGATCAACTCAGATAGAACTAGATATGGTTGTCAGGAGAAAAAAATGGAATCATAAGCATAGCTGCACTTAATAAAAATTGAACAAACAGCAGCCCACAAAAGCCTCCCTTTAGGATTCAGAGGTTTATTAGAATTTAAAGCATAGCCAACATAAAGCAGTTACCAAAAGTGGTTTTTTCAAGCGGCAACTGGACTTTCCAGTTTTTTTAAAAAAAGTTTTTTTTTATTTTTGTTTTTTACACATCTCTTCATGTAACGTGATTCCAGATTACAACATTTATACATTTACATTACATTTTCAATTTTATTTAATATCACATCAAATTATTATCCACTCTACTATTCTTCAAATAAATTTCCATTTCATATTTTAATTCATTAATACAACATCAAAATCATTTGCTCACATTTATTTTCAATTCTTTATTTCCTATTATTTCCATTTTCAGTTTACGATCTATTTCATTTTACCTTATACACTGTCTTCATCAATTAACTCAAGACCAATATATAATAAACACTAAAAAAAAAGTAAAATTAATGCATTTAGGATCCACATGACATATTCCTCAACCTACAATATACTGTATCTTATATTTTTTTCCAACACTATTCATATAACCATTTCATATTTTTTCTTTATTTTCACATAACCAAATTTTACCCCGTAATTTAAATAAAACTTCATTCCCCTACTTTTAATTATAATTCATCTTCACTCTTCTCCTATACTTATATAATACTCGTAGGGTAATTCCCAATAAATTTTGAATTTCAAATCTCCCCATTTTAAATTTCTAATATAAAATACTCAAATACATTCCCATGTGGCATCCCCCTTTTATATCTTATCTAACCCTTATCTCTAAATTTCTCGGCCTTGTCATTTCTCTTGGTTTCCTTTTTCTAAGTTTCCCCGATCTTTCCTTTTTATTTCCATCTGCCAATCACCCATCTTCTCCCCCACCCTTTCCTGTTGTCTTTTTTGAAGTTTCTTCTTGTAAAATTTCTTCTTTTGTTTAATCCTGGGAACATTTTCTCTTTTATTTGTTAACTCTGTCATCATTATCATAGTCTTAGTTCCTTTAATGTCTTTTAGCAATATCTCTTGTTTTCCATGTTTGTCTGAGTCACTTTCCTCTTCCTTTAACTCCTCCTCTTTGAAATTCCTTTACTCTACTCCGGACTGCATCGCCATTATTTTTTTTGTCAATATATCCAGTCATTCCCTTCTTTCTTTCAACATTCCTCTCACAGTTTACAATTCCGACTTAAAGTCTTTGCTTATTTCTTCCATTTTTAAAAAATCAATTGAGTTATTAAAATTCAAAGCCTTTTGTTCCGATCTTTGCTGATCCTTCCCAATCCTTGCTCTATTGCCCTTATTAATCCTTCTGTCTCTATCACAATCAACACCCAACAATCCCAGGAGATTGCATTCATTTATCCTCTTACTACAATTTCTCCCCCTTTTTAAAAATTATGGGGTTCTTGTTATTTTGTTAGTCTTTTATCTTATAACAATTATAAGACCAGTAATTTTCCATAAAATCATGACTAAAAAATCTTTAACTATTAAATGTTGCTCTGTATGACTTTCCACTTTTCAAAATTCTTTTCTCTTTTCAATTACATTAACGTTAATTTGAACCATTTCCACTATTAGCTGTCTTATAGTCAATTCCAAGCAAGCATTTTGTCTAATTAATGTCTAATTAATACCAAATTATATATATTATTCCAAGTTTAGTCTCTAATTTTGTTGCTTTTTATAATCCAATTTTGTTTTTCTGATTGCTGCTGTCATACTCTTAAGTGAGGGGTCTTTCTTTCTGCTTCTCAGGGTTATTGAGAAAAAAAAATAGTTCTTTTATCTGGTTACACATCGCTCACCACTTCATCACTCCAATGCATACTTAAGTCCTGGCAGCTTTCTGTCTTCAGGGCAGCCATTAAACTGCCGTTTCAGCTTGTCTTCCAGGGGAGGGAAGATGCAGCTCCCCTTGAACCAGCTGGTGGTCTCCTCTTCTTCCCCCACAGCTCTGAGGTGGGTAAGATGGTTCTGGTCCCGCAGGGACCCCTCCAACAAGGTAAACACAGATCAAAGCCATGCACAATTGCGGTCTCTGATCAGTCTTTGATGGAAACACCACCAGAAGTCCTGGACTTTCTGGTTTTTCTTTGAAGATGTTTCACTCAGCTCTGGGATTCAAACTTTTTTACTACCAATTCTGTGGGCGTGGCTTGGTGGGCGTGGCTTAGTGGATGTGGCAGGGGAAGGCTATGGTAAAATCTCCATTCCCACCCCACTTCAGGGGAAATTTACTGCAAAATCCCATTCCCTCCCCACCCCACTAATCTGCTTTCCAGCTCTGTTCTCCTGTGCAGAGCAAAAAAAGAAGACTCAGCCGATTAGCTGAGACTTGGGAGGTAGAGAATAGAAGGGGGCAGGGCCAGTCTGAGCTGGTATTCTGAACTACTCAAAATTTCCGCTACCGGTTGTACAGAACTGGTCAGAACCTGCTAAATACCACCTCTGGTTTCACTTCTCATCCAAGAAGCTTCTTCAGCTCTTTGAAGAAAAACCAGAATGTCCAGTCATCCAGGCCATGGTTGCCCCAAAGGTGTTTTTTCAGGAGGCAACTGGACTTTCTTGTTTTTTTTTTTTCTTTGAAGACATTGTCCACTGATGGGCTGGACCTTGGATATGTTGGTCGAATGCGACACTGGGTTAATTTTGCAGCCACAGCAATAATACACAGAAGCTTGTCCTGGGTGAAAGGAAAATTGAAAGGTGTGGAAGGACCAGGGACTGGATTTTGAGGCAGATTATCTCAGCCATGGATGTGTGCATTAAAGGACCAAAGAGCTTGACTTCCTCCCATATCCAGGGAGTTGTGCTGAGTTGTAAATAAGGAGTTCTTGGTCTGGCTTGGCACCAGCAAAAGAGGCAGAGTCCAATTCTCTGAGTCACACATATACTGGTAGTCCTGGAACTATTGCCATTCCTTTAGTGACCATTTGAAGTTACAACAAACCTGAAAAAAGTGATTCATGACCACTTTTCACACAAGAGTTGCAGCATCCCCACACTCACACCATCAGAATTCAGGTGCTTGGCTACTGACTCCTATTTATAACTGTCACAACTTCTTGTGGTCATGTGATCACCTGTTGCCACCTTCTGGCAAGCAAAGTCAATAGAGAAGCCAGATTCCCTTCACCATCACAAACTCAACAGCTGCTATTAATTCAACAACTGCAGAGGTTCACGTAACAACTGGGGCAAGTAAGGTCATAAAAGAGGGCAAAATTCACTTAACAACTGCCTGGCTTAGTAACAGAAATGTTGGTCCTAAGTGTGCTTGTAAATCAACTATACCTGTTTGGAGAAAAGTTTGGAGAAAGCTGGGTTCTCTCACAAGGCTTGGAAAGACTTTGAATTATTTCTTCAGCACACTTTTATATTGAAGTTACTTAAGCAGGAAATACAGCTGGTTGTTTGACAGAAGATGCAGTAAGTTTCAACGTAGCAACGCCGAGATCCTGCAGCAATAAGGAGTTTTAGCAAGCTATTCTAAATACAAATAATACATTGTACGTGCACATCAAAATTTAAAAAAAGGAAGAAAAAATACAAATATTACAGTACACCCAGAAACCTTTTTTTCCTTATATTTTTTCTCCTATAACTATTAAAAGATATACAATATATTCCAACTGTGCCCTTATCTTCCTCCAAAACAACATATATTTTTGAATAAGTTTATTCCCTTTGTCTTCCACCAACACTGTGTTGGAAGTTGTGATTCACTCCTCCTAGGAAAAGAAAAGAAATTTTAAAATATTAAAGGGGCAGGAAAATCCCCCTAAAAGAAAGGAGAAATGGGAACTCAAGCAGGGATTCAGCTCCCACCCTTGTTAATAGTGCCATTAAAAAGCTGAAGCCAGCCTATTCTCCACAACAAAGGAAGGATAAAATTATACACATGGGACACAGAGAAAAAGCCTATAAATTAGCTAAGATCCCTTCCCATAGAAATCAAATAGATGGCAAACTATAAAACTTGTGAAAAACAGCAAAAACAAACACCCAATGGAAAAGAAATCAAGAACCTCAGACACTTGAGAAAAGGAGACACTTACAGTAATACAAAGGCATGGCAGAAAGAAAAAGATTTAAACCATGGTAGCAAACCAAAGGCATAAGAGAAAGCTCAGAATATTGAACAAAATGCAAACTGATTTAATTATAAAGAACCAGCTACTACAGAGGGCCAGGGAAAAACAGATTGGACTGTAAAATAATTACTTATTTGCCTTCTACCCAGATCCCAAGATGGAAGATCCCAATCTCAAGAGACAGGATTTAAAGGCCATAACAAACCCATCACACACAAATCAAAAGACTTTAAAGGGTTCACATAGAAACCAAAAAAGGTCTTGAAGGTTATAAAAAGTGGTTTAACTTACAATGAAGTAGACTAGTCTCAGAAATGCTATTCTGATCTCTTACCTGCCTTCCTATTTAGAATAAATGAATTTCAGCCTCCAATGCAGCTGACCTCCAATCATTTTGCAGTAAATCTGCCAGCTGGGAAATTTGAATTTACAAAGGGAAAGAATTCTGCCTTTCCTTAAAGGGAAAGGCTTCTTTTTCTTCATAACAACATCTTTATCAGGTTTTTATAAAATCCCCCATACTTCATTATAATTGTTTGCTTTAATCATCCCTTTTTTAAATTTACTTTTTGTTGTTAATTTATCATTTGTTGCCATACTCCAAATTTCATAATACCACTCATTTCTTTGAATATCCCAATTACATCCCCAATATTTAGCCAGCATTAATCTAGCTGCCATTACCAAATTTACAATCAATTCCTTTTTTGTTTCATTTATATCCTGTTTTTTCCACCACCAACAGTAATACAATTCTCGGTGAGATATCTAAATTTATATTCAAAAGTGCTCTAATTTCTTTCAACACCATGTCCCATATTTTTGGTGCACTATCACAATGCCAACACATATGTTTATATGTTCCAACCTCTTTCTTGCACCTCCAACCAATATTTGTATATTTACTTTGAACCAGCCTGTTGTGGTTTCTCTGCCACCCTTCCCTACACTCAGGACAGATTTCCTTTCTTTCAGCCCTTCCAATGTCAAAATCTAAGATCAAAATCCAGATGCCCACCCTCCTTTATCAGATAATGAGGGAAGATGACAAAAACTCTTTTTTTCCCAGCTGGGACTTTCCCTTTGGAATAGCTTAGAGCAGGGATCCCCAACCACCAGGCTCTGGACCGGTATCGGTCCGTGGATCATTTTTTACCGGGCCGTGAAGAATGAATAATCGTGATTAAAATATATATATAAAATATGTTTTTAGTAAAGAAATAGTAAAGAACCCCTTTACTATTGGGGAAGAATTGATTTTGCCGGTCTTTGAAAAAGTGTTTCTGCGTGAAACTGGTCCCTGGGACCAAAAAGGTTGGGGACCACTGGCCTAGAGCAGAAGTGGGGAAGTATGGATCCTTTTAGGACTGGTGGACTTCAACTCCCAGAACTCCTGGCACAGCTGGCTGAGGAACTCTGGGAGTGGAAGTCCGCCAGTGATAAAAAAGGGCCCACATTGCACATCCCTGGACCAGAGCAATATTTCTTTAGCCTTGGCAGCTTGAAGATATCTGGGCTTCAACTCCCATGGGGAATTCTGGTAGTTAGTCTCCACATATCTTAAAAGTTGCCACGGTTGGGACACGCTGGTCTACAGGCAAAGGGCGACACCTTTTTGAAAGCACGCAATACTTTTTAGAGGCACAAGAGGCTTTAAAAACACAGTTAAATGAAACAGTGAAAAGGAATTCAGGGACGAAAGAAACCCCGGCCAAGTCCATCCTGAGGATTAAAAGGCATCGGAAGGAGCCTTTGCGCGACGCTCTCTCCAGAAACAGCAGCGCCTGGGAGGGATCGCCCCCTTTCCCC
>BHFT01016837.1:0-13627 GCA_004320025.1 Laticauda laticaudata
TCTTCCAACCCACTCATGCATTTACATCGAGCACTGCGAGAGAGAGTAGAGAAGAGAGAGAAGTTGATAGAGATCACAGCGAGCGCAGTTCCCATATGCATTTTCCTGATGCGTGTCTCTTATGGCAATTAATTTACTGCCACTTGCTGAATTTCTTTCCACATTCCCACAAATCTGAAAGGGCTTTCCCGTGTGGATTCTTTATGTAGTGTAAGATTCGTACAAGTCGTTTGAAAACTCTTTCCACAGCGATACATTTAAATGGTTTCTCCCCTGTGTGGATCCTATTATGGGAAAGTAATCTGCACCACTCATACGAAAACATTTTGCCCACACTCCAAGGCATTTATTAGGGTTTTGTCCCTGAATGAAGTCTATCTAGGTTCCTGAGTGAACTACTTTGACTAAAGCTTTTTTCACACCTCAGACATGTATAATGGTTTCTCCGCAGTGTGGATCCCTTTTGGGATACAAGGTAACTACTTTTCCTGAAACTCATACCACACCCATGCACTTGAAGGGTTCTCTCCTGTGTGAATCCTTTTATGGATCGTCAGTTCTTGAGAAATCACTGAAGCGTTTCCACGACGTCCTGGCACTGATATGGTTTCTCCGGCCAGTGTGGGTCTGCCTATGTATAATATAACCTAATCTTTTGTATTGAAGCTTCTTCCACATGTCGGCATTCGTATGGTTTCCTCCAGTGTGGAGCCTTTTGTGGCGAGAGAGATATCCCGAATTATGTGAAAGTATTTGTCACATTCAGTGCACTTATAAGGCTTTTCCACCTGTGTGGGTCCTTTTCTGGACAGTAAGACTATATGGCTTTGTGAAGCATTTCCACAACTCAGTGCATTGATATGGTTTTCTCTCCACTGTGGATCTCTATGGGAAGTTAGATAGCCGGAGTTACGGAAGCTCTTTCCACACTCCAGGCGAGTTGTATGGTTTTTCCCCGTGTGGGTCTAGTTTGTGGGCATAAGGCACCAGACCTGGACAAAGCACTTTCGCACACTGCATGGCCGGGCTCGGCCCCCCACCCCCACCATTGAAAGGGCTTCTCTCCGTGTGGATCCTCTTATGTTAAATTGAAATGGCCAGTTTTTTGGTGAAGCTCTTTTCACACCATGCAATGATATGGCTTTTCCCCTGTACTGGATCCTATTATGACAAGCGAGGTTCCACTTGCCAGAGCGAAGTCTTCCACATTTCCAGGCATTACATGACTTCTTCCAAGTGGGCTTTTTTTCTGGGAATTCGGTTCCTTGATGCGAGTAATCATGTTCTCCTTCCTGAGTTGAACAACTTCCTCTGTGGAGGCTTGATGGGAAATAAGGGAGGCGCCTGCTCCAAAGGTCTTTCCACAGGGGATGCATTGATTGCTGCTTCTTGTCCTTCATGGACTCTCTTATGTGAATTAAGATGATCTTTTCGCCTGAAGGTTCCTTCCACAATCCAGACATTTGTAATGGCTCCTCTGCTTTTGTGAATCTTTTATGTGAAGCAAGAGAGTGGCTTGTACAGAAAGCTTTCTGCAACACTTCTGTAACATTTGTACGTTTTTCCTTTTATTCCTTCATGGAAAGGTGAAGGAAAGGTTCCCTTCTGCACTGTTGCCCTGCATTCATCTTGTTTTCCCGCAGGGCTTTCCGCCACAGTCACATAACCCAGATTCACCATAAAAAACAGAGTGTTTTTCTCAATAGGTTGAACACATTCCTTTTCATGGCAACCAATTGTGTCCAATAAAAAGATTGCATTTTGCACAATGGTAAGGTAGAGCAATTTCTTCAGCTCCCACATTAACTGTTTTCCTGCTTTCCATACATCTTTTCTACAACTTCCTTTTTCTCTTTTGGCAAAAGTGCTGCTGCCACCAGGCAGGAATCCTCCATCTCCTATCCGTCACCTGCTTGCAACAGAAAACAAGAAAAGTTAACACAAACTTTAGTGCGAAAGCGATCAAAGACCATTGCTGAGATTTGAACAGTATCAATCTTCCTGCAAACTCCCATTGGTTCAAAGCATGGTGGTATGCTTGTCCTCCATGATACAGAATGAAAACCTGAAAATTTTGGATCATTTAAACTTTGGGGTCGGGGGTGGGTCAACCATCACCTCTTCCGCTTCAGATTTAATTCTAAGGGACACTTAAAATGGTCCTTTATTCGCTCATTCATTGGTTCATTCATTCGTTCATTCGTTTGTTCCTTCCTTCAATTTATTGGCCTCCTAGCTTGCCTCATCTCCTTGAAGAGGTTTTCCTTTGAAAAAAACTGATTCTCACTCTGGGGTGTTCATTCATCTTTATCCCAAAGATGCTCTTTCTAAAGGTAATTAGACTTTCTTTTTTTCTTCTGCTTTCACCGTGGTGAGGGGAGTGGGGCTATTTTATTATTTTATTTTATTTCTTTTATTTTTTTAATATGATGTTTTATACCCCTGCAAGCCGCTTGGAGTCGCAATGTGCAGATAGGCAGTAATGTAAATTTTCTAATAAATACATCTTTGTTCTTTTTTTCCCTTCGTGCACAGCATGCGCAGCATTGCATCTGATTCTTAACAAACAGGAGACAGTGAATTGTGAAGGCCAATATTCTCCATACTATCCATTTCTGAAGAAAAGCCAGGCTTTATACAGCAGCATGAAAACCTCAGATAAATAACCTTGCAAATTTGAAAATCAGCAGTTTAGAGAATATGGCACCAAAAACCAAATAATAATGCTGGAGGACTTCACATGCATTAATTTAAAAAAAATATTTTGCACTACAGTATCGTAACAGAATCCCTTACTTAAGGAGGCCACGTTCCTCTTGTTTTCCAGCATGACCTCTTGATATAAGGCTTTTCGCTCAGAATCCAGCAGGCCCCACTTCTCCACAGAGAAAAACACAGCTACATCATCAAACAACCAAATCCTGACACAGAGAGGGGAAAAAACACAACAAATTCCATTAATATTCCTAACAATGAACATGCAAGTCTTCTTCTTGATGAAAAACCTCCACAGTTTCCAAGTAGGGCAAACGAGCATGTCGGATATTAATTTTAGTAGCTGGAACAGTAAACTCTACAAGAGGCCAGAACACAATCTACGCTATGATTGGTTACTGTGAGTAGAAAGGGGGCGTTTCCCTTTTTTCCCTCCTTTTTTCCTTCTGTGTTCTGCATGATGCTTTAGATTTACCTCAGGATGTTCCTCTGTTTTCCTGACTATCTTACGTTCTTCCTTTTGTGGATGGTGACAAAGACTGCTGTAAATTTGCATGTTAAATATATTTATATTCACATAAAGGACTACAAGTTCAGATTACGTGTCTGACTTCATCTTGACAGCTGCTTGCAATTCCTTGACAGAAAGTTTACAGAAAGAAAGTGCCTCTGGCTAGAGAGGCACTCTCGTTCATGTTTATTGGTTTGGCTGATTCCACAGGAGCAGCAACCCCAAATTACTTTGCTTTCCGCTGATGAGCTAGACTTTGGGTAAGTTGACCAAACCCAATACCAATTTTACCCACTGTGGTGACCCATTGAATCATGCCACATCAAGGGAAAAGGGGTTCAACATTTAATTTCTGTGCAAAAGTCAAGCCTGGACTTTTCTTTTCACCTTGGGCTTAGCAGTAGTGGTACTTTATAAAATCTTAGTAAGGCCACACTTGCAACACTGCATTCACTTTTGGTAACCACATTACAAAAAAGATGTTCAGATTTTGGAAGAAGTGCAGAGAAGAGCAACTAAGATAATTAAAGGCCTGGAGACTAAAACATTTGTAAAACAGTTGCAGTTACTGGATATGGCCAGTCTAGAGAAAAGAAGGACTGGGGGAGAAACGACAGCAGTGTTCCATTATTTCTGGGACTGCCCCTAACAAGAGGGGCTGAACTTATTTTCCAAAACACCAGAAGGCAGGACAAGAAACAATGGATGGACACTTATGGTGGAAAAGGCATCCTGGAATAAAGGAGACACTTCCTGACAGAACAATGAACCAATGGAACTGTTTGCCTTCAAGAGTTGTGGGCTGAAGGTTTTAAGGAAAGACTGGACAGCCACTTGTCCGAAAGGCTATAGGGTCTCCTGCTTGAAACGGAAATGGACTAGAAGTTCTCCAAGATCCCTTCCAATTGTGTTATTCTATTATTGGGAGATTGGCACATCTGAGGAGGGGAGGGGAGGGGAGGGGAGAATCCTACTGTCAACTCATAAAACACTACTATGCTTATTTTACAGTTGAGAAGCAATGGCCTACAAACAAAGGGCGATACCTTTTTAAATGCACACAAGGCTTTAAAAACACAGTTAAATTAAACAATGAAAAGGTCTAGGAGTGGTGGGGGGAAGAAGAGCAAAGGGATAATTGGTTATCAAACATCCAGCCATATTCTTGAAGCTACAGTGCAGAAGGGTGATTCTACATAACATGATGATAACTAGGGAATCAGTTTGAGTCCTTTGAAGCCACAGCAAAAACACACAGAAGCTGCTAAAACTGGGTAGGAGGAAAACTGAAAGGTGTGGAAGGATCAGGGATTGGATTCAGAGGCAGATTATTCAGTCATGAATTTGCGCATTAAAGCACCACCAAGCTTGACACCTCCAGTGTTGGAGCATTCACAACTTCTGGAGGCAAATTTGTTCCACAGGTTAATTGTTCTAACTGTTGGGAAATTTCTCTTTAGTTCAAAGTTGCTTTTCTCCAAGATTAGTTTCCATCCATTACATTTTATCCTACCTTCAGGTGATTTTGGAGAGTAGGTTGACTTCCTCTTCCTTGTGGCAGCCCCTCAAATACTGGAATATTGCTATCATGTCATCCCTAGTCCTTCGTTTCATTAAGCTAGCGCAAAGATCTTCCAACTTGGCAACTTGAAGACTTGTGGATTTCAACTCCCAGAATTCCTGAGCTAACATGACCAGAGGAGGAATTCTGGGAGTTGAAATCCACAAGTCTTAAAGCTGTCAAGTTTAAAGACCCCAGAATTAGCATGAGGGGAAACTAATCATAACTTAGGCCTTTGCTTCTTGATNCTTTGCTTCTTGATAGATGCCTATTGAACCTTTCTTTGGCAAGGTTTATTGCACTCAATATTAATCTGTGTAATCTGTTTAAAATCATGGTGTTCAATGATAATGTGTCCATAAAAAAGTAGCATACTTTTTAAAAGTATATAATTTATTTTTATTAAAAAACCATAGTTGTTTAACCTGCAAATATGTTGAAACAGTATGTCTTAATACTGTTGGTAGCTGAGTTTGCAGGATGAGGTGAGGCAAGATCGAGAGAAAAGAGGAGCTATCAGCTTGTAATGCATGGAAAAATAACAGTGTTGTGACATTCTGGTTAGAGGAAGAAAAAACTGCCTCATTTGCTGTGACAACGGAGCAGAATTTTGAGAGTCTTGTTCCTTGTGGTATGTAATGGTTTGTGAGTCGGGGCCAACAAGTGATTTTTGTTTGTTATAATTTGAAATTTAATAAACCACTTAGGATCCTCAATAAATTATTATCCTTAATAAAGGACTCTAAGTGAGATACCTTATGGTGTGCTTGTCTGTTCAATTTCTTACAAGTGCCACTATGCTCATAATGAGGTTTTTCTTCTGACACTAGAAATACCCAGTTCCTGCAAATACCCAGTTCTTCAAATGTTTTAGCCTCCAGTCCCCTAATCATCTTTGTTGCTTTTCTCTGCACTCTTGGTCACCAGAATCCTGACCGGCATAATGTTCACCCTCCCCATCAGATCATCCCAGGAGAAACAAAAACTATCTTAACAGGTGGGATTTTGGATGTGTCCCTTTGGGAAGAGCTCGGGCAGGCAAATTGTGTTGTCTCACTTTAGGCAGGTTTGAAATCCGAGAATCCCCAGAGAGCTATCCTCGCTCTTCGTTGGAATTTGGAAAGGGTCTCAGTCTATATCTTCAATTCACTCACTGGTGGTGAGACAACGGCGCTGGCCTTAGTAGGAAGAAGATGGACATAAGCCTTTCTAAATCACACAAATCTTGTTTAAAATTCAGCACACCAGATGGCGTGTTAAAAAGAGCACAGTATAGAATTAAAGTCATGTGAAAAAGAATATCGAGGATAGAAAGAAACTCAGCGACTGATGGACTTCTAGGATTCTGTCACTCCATATTACTCTTGTGAAGGTCGTTCTTCATTTCTGTTCCTTAGCACTCGTGTGCCCATGGCCCCTTCGTATAAGTGTAAAGTTGGTCGCTGCAGTCCTTCCGTATTTTATAGTGGTTGGTCTGAAGTGTGATTCTGATTGCTTCGGGATGTGTACTTGAGAGTATCACTTAAAGTGTTTACGCGCAATCTTCTTTGAGCGAGATTGTAGCTTTCTTTAAATGTGCATAGGTGGAGAGTATTTGCACGCAAAGGATCGAATCCCTGTGTGTCCAATCGACGACCTTGCAATGGAAGAATTGCTATCTGGCTATCTAATTATTCTATTCTAGTTCTATTTGCATTTGTGTCTATTGCGAGTTCTATTTCTAGGTGTCCATCCGATTCCATTTCCATGATGATTGAAGGGCATCGGGAAGAGGTAGCCTTGAGCGACGGCTCTCTCCAGGAGAGCAGGGGCACGCGCCTGGGAGAGGATCCGCCGCTCTTAGTCCCCAGGGTCCTGGCCTTAGCAGCCGTGTCAACCCCTGGAGCCTTCCGGCCGCTGGAAATGTCGGGGCCGCCATGAGGGGAAAAGAAGTTGCCGGGATAGCGATGCGGGGGAATGGCCGGCAGAATCATCGCTCACCAGGAGAAAGTGAGGGACTGCAAGCAGCAAAGCGCGAATCCGTAGGCATCGCGCCCCTAAGAGTCGCTGCCGGAGTGTATGCACGAGCCCTCACCGCGTGCAGGTTGGCATTTCCTCGCATGGTGGTGAGAAATGGGGAGGGAGTGGAGGGGGGAGGGAGGTTCTTTACGTGCGCTCGGACTCCGCTTCGCCCAAGCGTTGCGCGCCGAGGACAATCCACGCTCCGCTTTCCTCAGGCCGCCGCCGGCACATTCGCTCTTCGTCCCTCCCGCCCCCGCCCGTGGATTCCCGCCTTGCTCTGGGCTTGGCCCCACGCCAGGACTTCGCATGAGCCAATCAGGAATCACGTTTTACATTCCCACGTCCCTGCCCTTCGTCCATGTCGCCACGGCCGCTCCAGTCTCGACAAAGGGCCGAATGGCGCCGCCCACGTCGGTGGACCGCTGGTCCCCTGCCTGCTTGCCCACCTTCTGCCCCGGGTGAACGTCCCCAGTGGGTAGGTCAGCATGGCAGGGGAGGGCAAGGGCATGCTTCTGCCGCGGAGGCGTCCAGAGAATATGGGGGGGAGGGAGGGACAGACGGCCCGGGGAATTACAGGCCAACACCCCGTGGAGGGTCTTCTATGTCCACCCCCTGCTCAGGCTTGAGAAACCCTGTAGGTAACTCATCACAGCAATAGGATTGTCCAATCTCTCCTTCAAGGACTCCTCCTGTGTCCGGAATAAGGTATCTATGCAAGCGATGCATCTTATTCGGGCACAGAGGAGGCCTTCACTTATACTATTTCCATAAGACAGATGAACAAAGTCAGTAGATTGTGCCCTGAACAGCAAATATCTGCCAGCGTGCTCCTTTGCACAGTCTGCTGGACTTCAGATACCGTCTGTTTAGTTCGAGTTCCAAGGGCACGAAAAAAGTGATTTAAATGGTTTTTCCCACTCAAGAAGGCCAGTGGCAACACCCCCATGGTCATGTGGTCAAAATTCAGCCGCTTGACAACCGACTTGCATTTATGACGGTTGCAGTGTCCCCGGGTCATGGGATCGTCTTTTGCGACCTTCAGACAACAAATGGGGGAGCCAGATTTGCTGAACAACTGTGTTACTAACTTAACAACTGTGATGATTCATGCAACAACCCTGGCAAGAAATATCCTCAAATGGCACAAAAATTCACTGACTAAATGTCCCACTTAGCAACAGAAATTTTGGAGAGAACGGCGGTTGTAAGTGGAGGACAACCTGTGTCTGAAAGGTCCATGGAGCCTGTCTGAGAGCAAGGCAACTCTGAGATGTATTAGACAACCACAATTCAGTCCAAAGTTTCTTACCCCAAAAAAGGAGAATAAAGATAAACACAGAACCATTTATTTCTCCATAAGAGTGTCCCACTGACACTTCCATTTTGAAGTGGAAGAAAACCTCCGAGCTAGGAAATATTTAATGATTTAAAAGGCCAGAGCTAAAAAATGTTTGAAAGATCTGAGCGGGGAAATATTTAATCCCTCCATTTAAAAGTATTTGAAGTTCAGAAGAAAAACTACTTCTATGCAGTACAGATGGTCCTTGACTTACATTTCATTTAGTGACCATTCAAAGTTATAACAGCACTGAAAAAAGTGAGTTACCACTGTTTTTGCACTTACTACTATTCAAGCATCCCCATGGTCATGTGATCAAAATCCGGACCCTTGGGGACTGATTCGCATTTATGATCATTGTAGTGTCCCAGGGTCATGAGATCCCCTAGCTTCCTAACAGACAAGAAAGCAGCAGGTGAAGCTAGGCAGAATCACATCCGATAGTTGTACAATCAGCACAGGGCCCCCCCAAGGCTGGGTGCTTTCTCCATTTCTCTCTATATACCAAGGACTGTATCGCAAATAAATCCATCTGTTAAAATACTGAAGTTTGCAGATGACACATCGGTGATTGGTCTCATTCGAGAGAACGATGAATCAGCATACAGACAGGAGGTTGTACAACTTGCCTCGTGGTGCGACGGGAACAATCTGGAACTGAACACACTCAAACCCATAGAAATGGTGGTTTTGTATGACCTCCCATACTACCACCTCTTACAATACGAGACAACACCGTATCAACAGTAGAGACCTTCAAATTTCTAGGTTCTACTATATCACATGACCTAAAATGGACACCTANTATCACATGACCTAAAATGGACACCTAACATCAAAAATGTCATCAAAAAAGCACAACAAAAAATGTTCTTTCTGCGCCAACTCAGGAAGCTCAAACTCATTCTACCCTCCCTGCATTGATGCAACCTCTCCTCTCGGTGGAGGCTTTGATGGGAAGTAAGGGAAGCACTGCTTCTGAAGGTCTTTTCACAGGGGATGCATTGATGCTGCTGCTTCTCTTCGTGGACCCTCTGATGTGAATTAAGATGATTTTTCTGACTAAAGGTCCTTCCACAATCCAGACATTTGTGTGGCTCCTCTGCTTTGTGAATCTTTTTATGCAGAGCAAGACAGCGGCTTGTACCGAAGCTTTCTGCACACTCTGTACATTTTTTAAGGTTTCCCTCCTTGTATTCTTTCATGTAAAGTAGGAGGAAGATTCCTTTTGGAGCATTGCCTGCTTTCATCTTGTTTTTCTCCAGCAGGGCTTTCACCACAGTCACATCACCCAGATTCATCACAGAATGTTTTCCCACACCTTAAACACACTTCTTTTTCATGGCAATCATCGGTCCAATAAGACATTGGTATCTGGAGAAGGTAAACCACAGCAATTCTCCAGCTCCCCCATTAACTGGTTTTGCTCCAAACATTGCTTTCCATACATTTTTTTTCTTCCTTTTTGTCATTTGGCAAAAGTGCTGCTGCCTCTTGGCCAGAATCCTCCATCTCCCATCTGTCATCTGCTTGCAACAGAAAACAAGAAAGGTTTACACAAATTTAGGTGCAAAAGGGATCAAGTGCCATTGCTGTTTTCAAACAGTATCAATATTCTTCCAAATTCCCATTTGTTCAAAACATGATGCTATGCTTGGTATTATTATTATTTTTAAATAAACTTTATTAAGTTTTCAAATTTTAAAAAACATAAAATAAAACTTTATACATTGTTATCAACATCAAGTCATCTTTTGTATCTCCTTACATTTTTCAGTATAGAAACTGTATTACTGTATCCTTACCAATGACAATAATACTTCTGGTGCTCGTAAAATCAATATCTTTGTATATCTTTACACATCATCCTTCTCTATGATATATTTACGTATCATGCCCTCCATTATTTTTTCCTAATTGCCATTTTTATTTCTTTTTTATTTTCTTTTTCTTTTGGGTCTTGCAAAATCAAGCAAACCCAAGACAATTAAACACAGACCAAGACTCCAATCCATTAGGATGAAGAAAACAAGCATTCTGGCTCAACAGTAGCTAGCCTGAAATTTAAACAAAACAGCGTGTGATAGCCTGACTCACAGACGAATCAGTGCAGAAGCCTGATGATGGCAGATGAGAGTTCTCAAACGTTGCTGCAGCCTTAAAAGCACAATACAATGACATGGGATAATACCTGAAAGAAGCGAAGCCAGCAACACCACACACAACAGCACACACACACACACACACACACACACACACACACGACACACACACATATATAATATTATATATATGGTTAATGAGTATGTATGTGATTGTATGTATTGTATGTATGTAGTTATTAGTATAATATACTATATATATATAATAATATATATAATAAATATATATATAACATATATATATATAAATATATATTATATATAATAACCATACCTTCCGTGGGAACCTTTTTTCTTTCCAGAGTTGTGCATACTTAATCCTTGCAGCTGTTTTTAACAGATTAAGATAACAGATTAACAGAGTTGGAAGGTACTCTTGGGTCTATACTGTCCAACTCCCGCCCAAGCGGGAGACCCTACACTATTCTGACAAATGGCAGTCCAATCTCTTCTTGAAAGTCTTAAGTGATGGTGCTCCACAACTTCTAGACAAGCTGTTCCATTGGTTATTGTTCTGTTAGAAAGTTTCGTTTCCAGGTTAAATCTCTCTTTTTTCAGTTCCATCCATTTTCCTGTCTGGCCTACAGGAGCTTTAGAAAATAGCTGAATTCCTTCCTCCCTGTGGCAGCCCCTCAAATATGGGGAGACCAATATCCTGTCTCCCTTGTCCTTCTCTTTACTAGACTAGCAAGCCACATTTCTGAAACTATCATTGTATGTTAGGCTCCAGTCCTAATCATTCTGGTTCTCTTCTCTGACTTTTGCTAGAATCTCAACTCATTTTATAGTGAGGTGACCAAAACTGGATGCAGTACTCTAGGTGTGGCTTACTAAGGTTTTATCAAGTGGTCTTAGTACTTCCCTTGATCTGATTGTATCCCTCTCTCAATACAACTTACAATTACATTTGCTTTTTGACTGCTGCTGCACACGGCTGGTTCAATTTAGCTGGTTGTCCACTAAGACTCCAAGATCCCCTCTCACAGTTACTGCTATTGAGCTGGTTTCACCCAGTGTAATGTTCTTGACCACCATCGTCTCTTTGACCACCTCCTCTTCCATTTTGAAATCTAGCAAGAAAATTATATATTCTTTGAGATCATTTTCTTTCCATTTTGTAGAATTTTATATAATTGATGTTTTCCATGCAGAAACCAAATTTTCTTTGTGCTTTTTGTATCTCACCTGAATTTGCATGTATGGCCACCAATCTTATCTTTATATTTGTTGCTGTAATTCTTGTCTCATTTTTAATCGTACCGTTGTGTGTACTATAAATCTTCTTTTCCGCAAGCAGAGGGTATGGGTAGATTTGTGCTTCCATAGTTGACAACCAGTTCGGTATTTTAGTATAATGATTCTTTTTAATCTTGTTCCATGTTGGAATTAATGAACTTTTCTTCCTTTTTGTCTTTTGGCAAAGTTGCTGCTGCCTCTTGGCCAGAATCCTCCATCTTCCATCCATCACCTGCTTGCAACAGAAAAGGCATCAATCATCATTGCTGTTTTCAAACAGTATCAATATTCTTCCAAATTCCCATTTGTTCAAAACATGATGCTATGCTTGGTATTAAGTTGACATAAAATTTGACCTTTGTGTCTATTTTTTCCTTAATGGTACAAAATGAAAACGTGAAAATTTTGGCTAAGATTATTTAAATTTTATGGGGCGAGAACCATCTGCTCTACTGCTTCAGATTTAGCTTTCAGGAAGCAGAAGGGACACTTAAAAGAGGCCTTCATTCATTAATTCATTCATTTATTCATTACATTTATTGGCCTTCAGCTTGCCATAGGGAAACCCTTGATGCCTTATTAAAAGGATAAAAACTATATAAACAATAAAATTGTGTAAAAATATAAATACTCACTCCTAAGTAAAAGACAACAGACTTGATGATGGAGAACCTGTTGGTTTAATTTCAATCTGAGAAGGTAGAAATGTTGAGATCCTTCGACCTGGGAAATAAGCTTTAACCTCTTCTCCATGAAGAGGCATTTCCTTGAAAAAAACAAACTGGGATTTCCCAGACGGACCATTTTACCACTCTAATAAAAGGAGCTATTTGTTGGAGTTGCAGCTTTCTGGAACACTGACAGTTGTTTTAGATTTACCTCATGATGTTCCTGTGTTCCTGATTATCTTATGCAGGAACTGGATATGGCCAGTCCAGAGAAATGAAGGACTAGGGGAGACACAATAGCAGTCTTTCAATAGTTGAGGGGTTTCCACAAGATCCCTTCCAATTGTGATACTCTGTTATTGGGAGATTGGCACATCTGGGGAGGGGAGGGGAGAATCCTCCTACCTGCGTTGGAAGCTCAGCTGCTGTTGATCCTCGACTACAAAGAACTGAGGTTCCAGGAGATGAAGACAAGGCCATGGGAGGGTCTAGGAGTGGGGAACAAACAGCAAAGGAATAATTGGCTATCAAACATCCTAAGGATATTCTCGAACATCCAGTGCAAAAGGCTGATTTTAGCCTATTTCTAGGCTAACTAGGGAACCCCTTTATGTGAGTCCTTTGCAGCCACAGCAACAACAAACNTGGATTCAGAGGCAGATTATCTCAGCCATGAATGTGTGCATTAAACCAGTGATCCTCAACCTTTTTTGTACCAGGGGCCAGTTTCATGCAGAAACACTTTTTCAAGGACCGGCAAAATCAATTCTTCCACAATAGTAAAGGGCTTCTTTACTATTTCTTTACTAAAAACATATTTTTATGTAGATTTTAATCAAGAATATTCATTCTTTGCTGCCTGGTACAAAATGATCCACGGACCGCTACCGGTCCGGGGCCCGGTGGTTGGGGACCCCTGCATTAAAGCACCAACTCTGTTATTCTTTGTTGCTATAATGTTCATCTTTCCTTATGAGACAATCAAGGAAGACTACAAAAACTGTATTTTCACAGCTAAGACACAAGTGGGGAACTAAGGGCCTTTTATAATGCCTGGACTTCAACTCCCAGAGTACCTGAGCCAGCTGGCTAAGGAATTCTGGGACTTGAATCCACCAGTCATAAAAGAGCCATAACTTCCTCACCCCTGGCTGACAGCAATGTTTCTCAATCTTGGCAGCTATTGAGATAATATAATAATCTCCCCCAGGAGGAAGTGGAGATGGCAGCAGCGACGTTAGCAGCGCCCCAAGAAGTTGCTTTGAAGACTCACCTGTCCTGGCATTTCCCAGGAAGGAGGGAGGGAGGGAGGAAGAAAGGAATGGGGGAGGAAAGAAAGAAAGAAAGAAAGAAAAAGAAAGAAAAAGAGAAAGAAAGAAAGAAAAGAAAGAAAGAAAGAAAGAAAGAAAGAAAGAAAGAAAGAAAGAAAGAAAG
>BHFT01016840.1:0-29892 GCA_004320025.1 Laticauda laticaudata
CGTCTGTTTGATTGCCACCCATGAATGTGTTGTGACCAGATTCCAAAAAGCCCAAACCGTTCGAACAACAAGTTTCTTTTAATTACTGATCATCACCCAGCAAGATTCAACCAAGCTGGCACAGACAGACTTCCAAGGTTAAACTGGGACCCCGCATAGCCCCCTGGGAGTGCAACATGAAGATACATTTCTTGCACAGGACCTGGAATTTCTAGGGCCGTGATGGTGAACCTATGCCACACGTGGCAGAAGCGTGCATGAGAGCCAGCTCTCTGTGAGGTTCAGCTGTCCCCGTTGCTCCTCTGGGTTTTGGTGCGCATGGTGCATTTAGAAACCGAAACGCAAGTGTTGGCACGCATGTGTTGTGCCAGGGAAGCTAAGTTCCGTTCCAGCACTCTTGCAGCACACATCAGAGAGCTGCTCTTCCGGTTTCCGGCACTCCGTACGCGAGACCAGCTGATGACTGGTTCACAAACTCCCTTTCAGTACTCAGCTGCTGGTGGTGGTAGGCAAGGCCCAAGAGAGTGTGGTGTGTACTATATATATATATAAAATAGTTCAAGCTCTCTTCGGGTAATCCCACATATTGTAGTGCTTTGAAGTTGTAGCAACGTTTCAGGCAGAATCTTCATCTGCCTATCATCAGGTTCTGTATTGGTTTGTATGTGGGTCAGGCTACATCCTACATCCAATCGGATGTAGAAAAAATAATACCCGAAGGAAGCACATATATTACATATACAGTATAACATATATACAGTAAGTACCACGCCAAAATAGTACCTATATATACTATAATATATACATACATACATGACATACCATACATACATAACATAATACATTATATATAATATATTAATATGTATATATATTATATACTTACATGTTGCTGTTCAAGCTTCCTTGGGCTATTATCCCACGTCATTGTAGTGCTTTTAAAGTTGTCGCAACGTATTCAGCAGAATCTCAATTCTGCCATTCATTTCAGCTTCTGATATTGAGTTCATATGTGGGGTCAGCACTATCACAGCGTGTTAGTTTTTAAATTTGAGGCTTACGCCTACTGCTGTGCCAGATGTTTTTTTCTACACCTGAGTTGGTTGGGAGTCTCTGTGGGTCTGTGTTGTTGATTGTTCTTGGGTTTTGTTTGATGGTGTTCTGGTTTCTTCTGTCTGGTTTTGTTGGCTTTGATTGGCTGGCAACACTTGTTTCTGTTTTTCAAACAGTAAATTGGGGGGGGAGGGGGGGGGCCCTTTTTTCTCAAGTGGCGCAAGGGGGGGGGAGCCTTGGTGGGGGCGTTTCCGTGAAAGGACGGCTATCCTATCTATTAGGGAACGCTAGGTTTCATCTGGGTGCCTTGGTTTGTGGGTGTCGTTTGAACTGGAGGGTATCAGAGGGAGTTTGTTTGTGTCCAGTGTTTACTGGCTTGTGGGTGTGGAGTTCTTATGTTTGGGTGAAGTGCATTCTTCCAAACTGATGACCGTCTAGGTGGCATTCTCTCTTCTATTTCCATGCTTTTCGAGGTCTTTTTTTCCACAATCTCTATGGCTTCTCTGATGATTCTGTGGCTGGGGTTATTCATAGTGGCTAGGGTTTTAGTTGCCATTGAAGTTTGATGTTGTGACCGTGGCTTTCATTTGCCTTGGACTAGTGAGGAGGTGTGTTGCGCAGCTTTTTTTACTGCATTTTTGTGTTCATCCAGCGGGGTACTTATTCTCTCTGTCCACAATGTATGTGCGCCAGGCATTGATGCCAGGGAACTTCATATATGCCTTGGTTTTTCCAGGTCCAATTTATATTTGGGGTTTTCTAGGATGGCTGCTATTTTTTTTTTGTCTGTTTGAATGCAGTCTTGATGTGATGCCTGTGTGAAGTCATCTTACTGATTTTGTCTGTTAGTACCTTTTTATGGTAGGCAGGACAGCTGTTTCAATAGTCTGTTCTCACTCTTCCAGCGTCTTCATTATAGTCTTAGTGTGGTTTTTTGGATCCATAGCCGGTGATTTTGGCTTGCTGTGGAAGCCGTATGGCTTTAGTCAGGGTGCATCGAGCTTCAGTCTGCCTTCACCAGTTAAACCATCCTTCCAAAGTCAGATCTTATGTTTCCATTTGTCTTTTTTCCCCACTTGGATACTGAACCCAATTGGACATTTCTTCCACACACTGGGCTTTCACTTGGAAAATTTCATTCACCTTTTAATTTCATCTTTATTATCTTTTGCTTTGGACTTTACCCTCAGCTGATTAGCTAATTTGATAGTGCCATCAGATATCCAGATCTTGTTTGTTCTGTTTTTGGCCATGTACATATTTTCTTGGCAGTTTCCATGGATGTTATTTGGATCTTCCCTTCTAGATTCAATGGTTTCAACCTATCCTTAAGTTCTATGATTACATAACTTGGACATGGTTTAGTTTAGTTTATTGTCATAGAATCTCGTACAACCAAAATTGAACACCATCTTTCAGTGCACATCATGACCGATGACCATGAAAATAAACACCAAAACACAATTCCTTCACCCTTCCGACATTGAACGGAAACCCCCGACCATAACCAAACACTACACTCATTATCACAGAATTCAAAAGAGCTACTGCCCTGAAATAGAAGCTGTTTTTCAGCTGTAATTTGTCCTTGTTTTTATATCCCTGTACATCTGCCGATGGAGTCATAAAGTTAAAAAAAAAAGTGTTTCCAGAGATGAGATGAATTCTTTTTGGGAGCATGTTTTTGAACTTTCTTAGGGAGCTATAAAGCCTGTTCCAGAGAGAAGAGGACAAACCTATTGATCTTCTGGACAATGACCATTTAACCCTCTGGATGGCTTTCCTATTTCCAATGTGCCAATTGGCAAACATACAGAGGTGCAGATAGTTAAAATGCTCTCTATGGTGCAAGCCGGCGACTGCAAGGTCGCACCAGCAGTTTTTCATAGTTGTTGTTCTTCTTGAGAAAGTCTCAAGTAGTTTAATCTCTGCTGGGCCTTTCTGACCGGCCTGCAATGTGAGCCCACACCCAATCAGGTCCTTTTTTAGAGGGTAACATCAGGAAACTTAAAACTGCCACTTGTTCCGACCTCGGCGCTCCGATTTTGATAAGCAAGGACTGGATAGTCTGATCTGTTCCTTACTATAACTTGGACTTTATTGGTGTTGAGACAAGTTACTTTGTCTCCACACCACGAACAGCAGCCGGTCCACATATCTCAGTAGGCAGGATTCATTCCCCCCCCCGGAGATAAAGTCCCACCATCTGTTGTATCATCTGCATTTAGCAAATAGTATTGCTTAGCGCTGAGTGGGAATGCAGTCATGTATACAAAGAGTATAGAGTAAGGGACTAACATGCGAACCTGTGGTACAGTGCTTAAAAAAGGGCTGAGAGAATATGATTGACTAATCTGACCCTCTGTGACAAGCCAGACAGAAAATCCATTAATCAAAGGCAGATTGAATTAGAAAGGCCCAAGCGTCCAGGAAGTTTAGACCACTAGTTCTATGTGGAAGGAATTGTGTTAAACGCAAGACTAAAATTCCACAAAAAGGCATCCTCAAAATAGCCCTCCCCCCCCGTTCTAGATGAGTCAGAGCAGTGTGAATGTGTAGCTATAGCATGTTCCTGTTGGATCTATCTTTTCTGTATGCAAAATCGGTATTTATCAAATGTATGCGGAAGACCAATATGTGCCAGCAGACCAAATTTCTCAAAGCACTTCATTGATTGGTAGGAGTGAGTGCCACTGGTCTGTAATCATTGAGGTTATGATAGTAGAACTTCTTTGGCAGTGGGAACATGGTCGGGCAGCCTTCAACAAGATGGAATAGATGTGGACTGGGTATACAATGACAACCTGAAGATCCTGCGTTAAAGATTCCAGCCAACTGCCCACTCATCAACACCAGTTCGTTTAATGCACTCGGCCAAGATACCATCAGAAACGGCAGCCTTTTCTAGGGTCCACAGCCCTCAGAATGCTCTCACCTCCTGTTCTTCCACAATGAGGTTAGGGCTAAACTTGGCTGGTAGTTGTATTTTATCGTCTTCTGTTGTCTGTACTTCAAAAACCGTGAGCAAAGAAATGATTCAGTTCCTCTTGCCAATGAAGCATCCCCCTTAGCAGAGATGACATTGATCGGTTGATGCGTTTGTAATTTGTTGAATGCCACTTGCCACACCTGCCTCACATTACTTGCTATAAAAAATATTTCTCAATCTTCCTCTATAATCAGTCTTTGGCCTTCGCTTCCGAATACCTTTCTTCAGATTAGCTCTGGCAACACTGTATCTTGCCCCATCACTGGACCTAAAGGCCTTGGTCCAGTCATGCAGGAGGCGCTGGACTTCCTTGGTCATTCAAGGTTTCTGATTGGGTTAGATCCTAATACGTTTATCCAGTGATAGTATCTGTGCAGTGTTTGATATAGCACAGAACAGTTGCAGTGTGCTCTTCTAGGTCTGGGTGGTAAAAAATGTCCCAATTTGTGTTCTTAAAACAATCCTGAAGTTGTTGGGAAGCATCTTCTGCCCAAGATTTCACTGTCTTTATTATAGGCACAGCCCGTCTCCTAAGAGGGATGTATGCTGGGGCTAAAATCAGTGACATATGGTCTGATTGTCCCAAATGTGGTCCACATTGAATTCTGGGGGTGGGTGGGGATACCGGTAGTATATTTTTTATAGTTTGAGCTAGTTTAGCCACTAGCAGCTGATGGTCTGAGCTGTAATCAGTGGCAGGAAGTACCTTAATGGATGCAACCGAACCTTTCCAGCATTGTTGACATGAAATGAAGTATATCTGACTTCAATGTTGTCCATTTGGTGCTGCCCATGTGTATAAAAATTGCTTCTGTTGAATAAACCATATGTTCATTACTCTGAAATGATTTTCCTGGCAAAATTGCACTAGGCAATTGTCAGTTTCAATGCATTCACCTACCCCAAACTTGCCTACTATTTTTGCAATTTATCCTTGGACTACTTTTGCATTGAAATTGCCATAATATGCAAAAGATCCTTTTTTGGTATTTGCACGAGAGCACATTGACGCTCACTGTAAAAGATTCAATCTCATCAACATTTCAGTCTATAGTTAGAACATAGATTTGTAGTATGGTGATGTTAAGTAGCTTGCTTTGAATTTTGATATGCAATCACTGTATGCTCTGTGATTCTTAATACATTTAGTCACTAGTTTGCTTATGCAGAATGCAATTCCTTTTCATCTGAGATCGTTTCTAGAAAAATAAACCATAAATTCACCTGATTTAAATTGACTACTGTCTGTCCAGTGTAATTCACTGATGCCAGGGATGTTTCTCATCATTTCTTTTTACAATTTTGAGTTTTCCCAAGAGAGATGTCTCAAACATTCCATAGTCTAATTTGATGTAAAATGCTTTATTAGATAAACTAGAAAGGCAAGACAAACTTTACTTATTTGTGACTTATTTTAAAAATATTTTTAATTGATACTGGTGTTGCTGGAATAATAATCTCAATTCTTGTTTATAAAAGGGAAAAAACATACAAGGTCTATTAGTCAATATTCTGTATGGATCACAAGACAAAATACCACAGCCAAACAAACATGAAGGCTTTATTTTATTTTTTAAACAAAATGTCCAATCTCATTCTTTCTGAGACTTTATCTTGTAAAACACAGTTCTGTTAAAGATTCCCACCCATCTCATGCTGGTTTTGCCACCATCTTAGAGTTCAATTAATTATTTTTAGAAAGAGAATTTGTATTATTAGATTTCTGTGTGAAAAGTCAAAATGGACAGACTCCAATAAAAAAGGGACAAGATAAAAATGTATCCACTACAATTTATTTTCTACAATACTTCATTAGAGGGTAAAGTTCAATGATTTACACTCAGAAGTTATATAGCTAGGAGGCAACCAAGTGTAATAACAAAGAATTGGTCTAACATCTCTTCACTGAAGGTTTAAAGAGGTTCTTTAAAAGGAACAACTTAAATTAACCAAAGCATTATTTATTTTAGAATTGGGGAAAAGGTACAAAATAGCACTCATTCAAGAAGACTGCAATGTTAAAATGAGGAGAGAAAAGGGTTATGTGCAAAACTTGAAATGTGGAAGGTTAAAATATGCAATTAAAAATAATATTCAGAAAAGGTAGATGTAACATGTTGACTGTAACATCATTTGAATTGAAATGCCTCTATTGAGATGGCTATTTATTATGAAAAGAAAATCTCTTGAAAAATGTTAAAAACAGTGAACCTCTGATGATTAATGATATCCTCTGCTGTTAGTTGGAAGGGATGGGAACTAAAAAAAAATTCCTTAAGAGTTCCTAGGCTGCAACAAAGGAGATTCTCAACCACTTAAAATAAATTCTTCTAGACCAAAAGGCACTTTGCTTGTAGCTAAGGATGAGCCATTTCCCAATCATACCAGAATACTATTGCTAAATTCGCTGTACAATTACATCACTATTTAATCAGATGGAAAATACAACATTTAGGACTCTTGAAAAGACAGCGCTCTTCTGGCTTTTTTGTTGGTTTCCATATCTTTTCTGTGTTTATAAGTTTTGGGCTCATCATAGTACATCACTACTATGTATATAATATATAGATCCATGATCAACTCATTCTATAGCATTGACATACCATACTGTGACTGAATTCTGTTTGTGATCAATGTAATTATGTCCATTTGTCTTACTGTTCTGTGCGCTCTGTTGCCTGCTGCTATTTTACTTACTAAAAGAAAATCAGAATCCAACTTTAACAGAGGCATTTCCATTACTATGGATTAGGGAATTAGATGGAAACAGGGGCATGGAATGGGACCAATTCTCACTCCAAAACTATTTTGACTTATTTTATTATAATAATAAAATTAGACCAAATAAGTTGTCACTCTTAAAAGTCTGTTTTTTAATATTAAGGTCCCCATCTAACTCCTTAGCTCTCCTACACTCATTAAAACAAAATAGTTAATGCTATACACTGCTGATTACATGTAACAGGGCAAACATTTTCTTTAAAAAAAAAAACAATATTGGTACGGCACTATATGCTTGCATGACCAGTCTTACCAAATGTGCTCAGGGGTGAAAGTTTAGCACCATTTTTTTCCTTTTTGCTTAAAAAAAATCTTTACAATTGAAATTCTAACATAGAACACTAATAGTAATTTGTGTAGCCCTATAGTTCAATACTGTCTGAGAGCAGAGATGGATGGCATGACCGGAGCTTAACTTTCCCCTCCTGTTCTACAGTTTCTTTTCTGTTGAGGGCACCAGTAATAGTAGTAACAATTCACTTTAATTTGTAAAAATGCTAATTTACTCTTATTAATAGGAAACTGAAAAAGTCCCTTCATATATATTTCAGCATAATCTGAAGGGAAAAAATAGTAATCCAAATGAATAATTCCAGTGCAAAATTAAAAGCTGTAACAATATTAGGCATGACTAGTCTGTATTCTTCTTTTACCCCTCCCTTCAACAAGTATTAAATAAACTATATGATTTTTTTTCCTGAAATATGTGAAGAGTGTTAGAAAAATAATGCAGTTTGAACGAATCCGAGATTCTCTGAAGTAGGCCTGTTGCAAAGAAGGTAATATACATTTGCCGCTTTTCAGACAGCAGTTAAAGTGTTGACAAATAATGTTTATGTCAATATATAAGCAATTTACGATTACTTATACTTCTTTCTAAGAATGGGGCATCTGCTTGGCCTTAGGGGCTTTGCTTTGAGATTGCATTTACTCTTCTGTTTACCATGATAAGGTTAATTTGTTCAAAAGTGAGGAAGATTTTTTTTATCCTGTATTCAAATGGAATTTCTAGACACTTTTTTGGTTTCTTTTACAAAAGCAACTTGTTCCATATAGTGCAATGGTATCAGACTGTCATTATCATCATCTGATTGTTCCTCTTTTTCAAGATGATTATCATTTTTTTTTCAGAAATCCTGTATTTCATTTCATTTAGAAGATTAATGCTACCATTCTATAAATTAACTTTGGGGATATTGTTCTTATGATAACATTTAATGACTCACACAGGAAAATGGAGATAGTGAATATTTTGAAAAGTTTTTCATTTACTATTCAGTGTCCTGCATATTCAATTAACAATAGAAAACTTGAAAATCTACAGGATATTAAAACCTGAATCCCGGTTAAATTTTTTTTGGTAGGTAAATAACATTGTTTAGGTTTCAATTCTAAATATAATTTAACTGGAAGCAATTAATTTAAAATAATTTGTTTACCTCCAATTACTGTATAATATTTAGGGCTGAAACATCAGTGTAGCAAGAACACATGCAGATCTGATAACCCACTTCAGCTAACATTTAATGTGTTTTATTACCTATTAGTGTCACACTAGCAAAAAAACTTGCTGCCTGTGAAAAACACAGGTCTCATGGAAAATTTTCAATAACAAAAATCCATACTCTTTTTATTACAATAAGGATAGCTTTGTGGGGAAAAATCTGCTGCAATTCATTTGCAAATCCTACTACCTGAACTTTAAGTAAGACATCCAAAAAACCCCAAATATTACACTTCTGAAATACAAGGAAACCTGTGCTACTTTCATACACAACCCATAGTGGTTTGCCTTCTTGCATGCAGTATCTTATCTCGTAAGTTACTTTTTGTGTCAAAATAAAAGTAGCTAGGTGTATTAATTGAAACCTTCCGGATATGAATAGGCAATGCATTTTATCTGCAGTAAATTTTATTTTACCTTTTAAATCTTTGATTAATTGCCATCTTCTGCAAGGAGGAGAACTTCCAGACATACCATCCTTGTAACAAGTCATAACATGTTTGCTTGGGACATGTTAGGACTACTTAGCTTATGGAGATAAATATTAGAGATTAAAAAAAAAGAAAGAAAATACAAATAATCTAAAAATCTTTTGTTGGACTCCGTTGCCAGACTGCCAGAAGAAATCTCCTACTTGATCAGGGGGCATTGTAATTAACAATTCAAATGAACACAGTGCAATTTAACACAGAGACAGAGCAATCTGAAGTGGTACTGCCATTCCTCAAGTTTCTTTCTATCCAACGGCAATGGTCCCAGGTACTCAGTCCAAATGAACCCTCATTCTGAAAAATGAAGTAAGCTTGGGCCTCTGAAATTCAGTTGCACTCACTTGGTAGCCCCCACCACCCATAATCAATTGGAAGGCAGACTTGGCAACGGAAGCTAGCATCATAAAATGGTGCAGTAATAGAAGTAACTGGACCAGGAAGAGGAGGCATCCGCTCCAATGATGTCGTAGCTGGCAGCTGGGGGGCGGGACTGGTCATGCAGCTTTGTGTCAGGAGTAATGATTGTAGAGGGGTGGGGCATGGAGAGTGCCATTTTGAAAACAATGCTGTCGTGAAGCCATGTATTCTGCATAACTGATTGTCACCTTTTCACTGCGGTATCTAAAAGAAAAAATGATGGATTTTTAAAAACACATTTATAAATAAAACAAATCCTATTGCTATATGTTGATGCAATGACCTATTAAATTTTTTATCGATACAGTTCTCTTAATTTAGGCTTCTCCAAATGGCTATCGGCCAAACATAAACTTCAGAGTTATGGAAGCTGTAGACCAATAAACTGAGACAATATCAATTTTGTAGGAAAGGCTTTTTATATTGCTAAATACTCAACATGAAAAGATCAATATTCCAATAAAAAGCAGTATATTATTATCACCCTTTTCAATAGCAGTGGTCTTCCATTCTCACTCTGGAACAGAATTGAAAAAGGCTTTGAAGTTGCTTCTGGAATGAAAATATATTTCCTTCCAATTTTTGGAATGACAAACCAGAAAGTGCAAGGGATATGAAAATGTATATAAATTCAGTCTATCATTTTCTTACAGCAGAAGCAGATAGTTTTACAGTGGAACATTCCAGAAGGATCTTACAAAGTAATGGAGTTACCTTTTAGCTGAGGTACACTTTAAGCTTATAATGTTTTTAAAGGAGTACACAGAGATCTATGTGAAAACCCTACAGGTGCAGGATAGGGGTATTAGTGATACAGATGGCTGATCATAAAACCAACTGAATAATAACCAAGACAAGGACAAATATACTGTATTATGACAACCAATGAAACCAACCTCTTTGCTTCAATTAACTTTTCAACTCTGGCCTTAGCTGCTCAACCAAGGACTCAGAAAGAATTCTGATAGGAGAAATGGGGAACAGTCTAGTTTTTCTGTTCCCCTTTTTGTCCCTGATGACTTGGAATAGATGAGGAGTCCCAACACTGGTTTCCTTGCTTTTTATTTTGCTTCTGGCATATAGTTATTTATTGGTACAGTATGTGCCTGCTCCAGTGAGTCTGCAACCTGCCTGGAAATGCTTTGGATTTTCCAATTAGTATCTGACAGAAGATTGTCATGAATGGGAATGGGGACAAATTACCTGGTTGAACTAGTTAGGAAGGTGATTGCTGCTGTGATGAAGGGATTATGGGACTGGGTAAACAGTATGGGCAGCTAACACCCCCTCTCGTGTCTAGGCTGGGTTTTGGCAACTCATGGCTTCAGAGCTGCATGTGGCTTTTTGATCCCTCTCCTGAGGTTCCCTGCCAACCCAGTCATGCGACCTGATCTCTGCCCCGAGACACTGGCCCAACCCGGCCATGGCTGATGCCAACCTCACTAATATGAGGGCTGGCAGGGTGGGAATGGGATCCGGGAGGAAGGTATGACAGAAAGGGGAGCAGGTCTGCAGCTGAGGAATGAGCATGAGCCATGGTGGCAGTTTCCCCAAAGATCATCCTCCTTTTCCTGTGACCCCCTTACTGGATGTTGCGGGGGCAGGAGGACATGCACGATCCGGGATACCTTCCTCAAGTGAGCAGCCAGGCTCGGGTAAAGCACAGCGAAGGTGTGCGGAGTGGGTGGGTTGACCCGCTGATGGGTGAGCGTCTTTGGCGAGGGCACTGCGGTTTTATCTGAGTCTGATTCCCAGGGTGGGCATGCAAGGTTTGACAAGGCCAGCACTTTCCCCACTGCCCTGAGCTTCTTTACTCCTCCAGCGGAGTGGTGCCACCAATGACATTGATTGAAAAGCTTCTGGGTGGTGAAAGTCCCCTGTGTGAGATTTAAAGCCTGCTTGGGCGCAAGAGAGGGTATCTTCACTCGTACACATGTGAGAGAAAGAGACAGACAAACAGAGAAATGAGGAGAAAGAGAGACAGAGAGAGACAAATGAGAAAATGATGGAGGGAGAGAATGAGTGAGGAAAAAGAGAAAGAAACAAATGAGAGAGAGAGAAGGGGTAGAGAAAGACAAATGAGAGAGAGCTGGAGGGAGAGAATGAGAGAAAGGGAAATAGAGGGAAACAAATGAGAGAAAAGGGGGAGAGAAAGAAAAAGAGGAAAAAGAGAAAAAACAGAAATGGGAGGAAGAGAGAGAGAAATGAGAGAGAAAAGGGAAGAAAAAGAGAAAGACAAATAAGAAAATGATGGAGAGAATGAAAGAAAGGAAGGAGAAACAAATGAGAGAGAAGGGGGAGGGGGGAAACAAATAAGAAGAGAAAAAGAAAGAAAAGGAGAGAGGGAGAGGAAAATGAGAAAAATAAGAAATGGGAGGGAGAGGGGGTGGAGAGAACACTGGAAGGCACAAAATCTGAGTAGGCATGGCTGGGAGGGTATCATGTGACTGAGTGGGAATGATATTGAGTTGGCTATGCCCACCCAGATTTTGTGGCTCTCAGTGTTTTCTTTTCTGTGGAAAATGGGTCCAAATCAGTGGTGGTATGCTACTGGTTCAGCCAAACCAGTAGTAAAAAGCACTTCCAGTTGGCCGAAGAGGTTCCTCTGATGATCAGCTGAGAGGATAAAAGAAGCGACAAGTGCATGGGCAGATAGGAGGTCGCTCCTAGCTTTTCATTTCTTCGTCCTCTCAGCTGATTGGTGCGTTAGGGGTGCGTGTGCAATCACCCACTGAACTAGTAGCAAACCACCACTGCAGGGGGGGAATGACAGAGCATATTAATGTTTCACTGGAGGTTGGACCTCAGGATTGGCCATAGTTGTTGGAGAAGTCATCTGCTATAACCCCAGGCAGCAAACTGCCGTACATGCGTGTCGGCGACATGGAAGAGTTGGGTGATCCATGTGCTCTCTGTATTGAAACAGGGCCCAAACTGAGAAGAGGTTACTTCTTTCACTCCTCTGAACATCAAAATATTTTTCAGCCCATATAACTTCTAATTTAATATTGATGCATGCTTGATAAGGGGAATACATAGAAGGAACCAACTATAATTGAATAGTTTTAGTATTTGTTTTTCCACCTTTTTCTCTGTGATTCCTTTTGAGGCCAATTAAATCCACTAATGGCAGTAGTGACCAATAGTACTCAATGTTCTTTTCATTAGTATGGTAGGTATTATTCCTATCTGTTATTCCACTCACAACTGGATTTAAAATGTAAATATGTGGGGAAGGAATTGTTAATGTTATATTGGAAAAAAAGTGAATAAATACAGTACACGTCAGAAATTATGAAAAGAAAAATAGAACATTAGCTAATCAAGTGAAACTAGGCATGAACAGTAAAAAGAACATATTGTGTACAATGCTAGACTGTAAAATTAACTACCAACAGATGTGATAGATGTGATGATGTATTCTAGTTTAGAGAATCTGAAAAAGAAACTAGATAAGTATACTGATTATCAATTATTACTAATATTAAGGCCATTGTCTACCTCAAGAAGCTAAGATGGCTCTAGGAGAAGAGCCAGAGCTGGGTGAGAGAGTTAAGTGCATCATAAGCTTAGTTGTTATATTCCCAAAAATGGTCCAAATCAAATCCCTTCTAAATTCTGTGGTAGAAAAGGTAGTTGGCAGCTTCAGAGGATCTTAGACAAAACAGATTTTCTAGATTCTTTTAAATCTGGTTTCAAGCCCAGCTGTAGGACAGACACTGTATTGGTCATACTTATGGTTGATCTCTAGGGAGGGTGGGATGGTGGTAGTACAACTATCCTGATTCTCTTTGACCTCTTAGCAGCATTCAAGACCATTGACCATGGTATCCTTTTGGTCCAGCTACAGAATGGTACAGTTTTGTACTAGTTTAGCTCCTTTATCCTAGGTCACCACCAATTGATGTTGATACGGGAGTGAGAGATCCAGCCCGACTACTCTCTTATGTTGTACAGCAGGGCTTAGTGCTCTCTCCACTCCTATTTAACATCTACATGAATTTGCTGAGTGAGATCATCTGTCAACATGGGTTGAGATATCATCAATACACTGATATTGATGCTTTAGATTTTCACATCTTGTGACCTAAGTAATGAGGTCACTATCCTCTCATGGTGTCTGAAGGGCTGGGACCTGAATGGAGGACAACAACTGAACTCTGGAAAGTCTGAGTGGCTTTGGGTGAATGGAGTTGTCCTATCCCATTCAGACTCCATTCACAATTTCAAGGTTCTCCTGAGCCTGCATTTTCTGCTCCAAGTTCAGGTGGTAGTCATGACAGGCTTTGTACAGCTTTGGTTGGTGTACCAGTTGCAGTCTTTCCTGGATCAGGACTCTTTGTGCTCAGTCATTCAAGCCCTAATCATCTCTTATCTGAATTGCTGCAATGCATTTTACATGGGGCTAGTCTTGAAATCTATTTGGAAGCTTCCACTGGTACAGAGTATAGCAGCATGAACAAACTGTGGGGCCCGTAGAGTGACCCATGTTATGCCACTGCTGTGTGACCTACACTGGCTGCTGCTTTGTTTCTGAATGCAATTCAGGGTGTTGGTTATGACCTTTAAACCTCTTCATAGCATAGGTCCAGATTACCTGATGAGCTATCTCATCTTGCTGAGATAAGCTTGCCCTACCTGTGTTGGCAGGAGGCCTGTTGAGGATCCTGTTGGTCAAGGAACTCCAATTGACAGGATCTAGGAGAAGAGCATTTTCTGCTGTAGCACCAGCTCTCTGGAACTTCCTGCCCTCTGGGATAAGGTTTGTCCCATCCACCTATCCTTCCACAAAGACCTCAAGGACCTGGCTTTGCGGGTTGGCCTGGGAACCCAATAGGGGAGTATGTCACTAGCGATGGCTACTGGACTAATTAGCTGACCCTACCTCTCCCCTGCATTTCCTGCTCTCCCTTTGCCTGTCATTTTAATTTTATATTACTGTACTTCCTTTGTTTATTTTTATTATTTTATTCATTTGTTCTTGTTATGTTTACATTCTTTATCAATTTTTTTGCATTTTATTGTTGTAAGCTGCCCACAGTAGCCCCATAGTGAGATGGACAGCAAATAAATTTAACAAACAAACAAACAAACAAACTCTGCCCCATCTCTGCCTACTCTTTTCATATAAGAACTGACTTAAATACCTGTTACAAAGGAGCAACAGTGGAAAAGAACATTTATAATTCATGAAATTAAGCAATTCATTTTTTATGTTATTAAAGTGATTAGTCTACCTAACATGACACCTTATTTCTAGAAATATCAAAACCTAAATATTCCCTAATGTTTCCATTTTATAGAATCTTTTTTCAATTTTTTAATTATTGAAAAAGAATCTTGTTTTCAAATGAATAGAAAAAAATTAAAGATTCCCACTAATTAATTCATAGAGTATCTTCTGATGGGAAATAGAAAATGGGCCTTCCATGCTATAGCCCCTACTTTTTGGAACATTCTCCCCTCAGAGATTAGAAAGGTGCCAACCCTGTTCGCCTTTCATAAGGGACTTGGGGCTAGGAATGTGTTAAGGGCCCTATTTCTTTGCTTTACTGTTAATTATTTATCTCGGTTGTTGCATGAAATTATACTTTGGATGTTTTTATTGTTTTCAATTGCTTTAGTTGTGTTATAGTTTTAGAACTGTAAGCTGCCCAGAGTCACTTGGTTGAGATAGGAAGCCATAGAAACTGAATAAATAAATAAAATAATAGTTTAATACCGTTAAAACAGTAAAATTAACATTAAAAGATAACATAGATTTTATTTTCTCAAGATGTCATTTTTTCCTAAAATTCCTTTGTAGATTAAAAAAAACCATAAAATATGTAAAATAAATTCTAAGTTCAAATTGTTGGCAATTTGGAGAATGGGGTGGTGGTGGGGATAGTAATTATAGGATCAAGAACATCTAATTTAAAATTAAATTAAAATTAAAATTAAAACAGAAGCAGTGATAATACTAATACAAAAATAACAAGAAAGTTTACCTGGTGAGTTTAATAGTTTTCCTAAAGTCATTGGTAATTGGAGCCTTAAAACCACCTTTCCTGAGCAGGGAGTCTATTGTTTGAATCTGATCCCAATCTGTTTGAAAATGACAGCAGCAGACATAAACACAAGCTTAATTTAAAAAAGAGATAGCCACTTAAAAGAAAGCTGGTTACTCAGGTTATTGATAAGCTGCTGATAAATAGCTACTGATAAACAGAATAGTAACTATAAATATTGAATACTACATGATTAAAATTTCGTGCATATGTATTTCAATGATAAATAACCAAAATTATCAAGTTTTATATTAGAGGTTCATACTATTTTATCTATATAGTAAAAAAATATAATCATGCTTTAAAATGAAGTATGCTATAGCTATAATTTAAAAATTTAAATCTACTACCGTAAATTTCCCCGTTGGGTTTAAATTATACTTTGGTCTTTTCATGCAGGAAGAGAAAATGTGATTTTTCTGCATGCTGGAATAAATAATTTGAGGAATTGTATGATATTTCAGGGCAAAACATCAAAATAAATTATTGACTCAAACCATAATCTGTTTTCACTGTTTGAAAAATTTAAAAGTCCAAACAATTATGAATAATGCAGCATTTAAAACAAGACTACCACCTTGTTCCTTAACAAAAATTAGTATATAAATCTACAAATAAATAAAAACAAAATATCTTTAAAAAATCACCACCCACTGAATGTATTACTATCTTGAGTCATTTAAGGTCAAGGCCTCTGAATACTTTAGTCAAAGATGAGGAATGGCTTTATTCAGTAGCTGTGTACGCCATTTCCATGATTTACATTTTTCATTTATACAATTTTCACTTAATATAGAATTAGATTTTATTCCTAACTCACCTTGTTCCTTCGCAACTTCAGGTAAGTATGTAGCTGTGCGCTTAATACCTTTCTCATTGATGAACTCAATTCTGATCCCATGGATCCCAACCTAAAAAATAGAAGTATTAAATCATCTGGGATATATTTTCTGAGAAAAAGGATTCACCCTTGCCATGGATCTTATTCAAACATCAGTCTGAAAAAAGTTTTGTCTTGCCTCCAATTCTTAGCAGTCCCAATTGGTCAAAGATAGCTTCTCAGGGTGATTTTTGCTTGGCATTTATTATCCAAAAGTAAAAAAAAGGTGATTGATCCTTCTTGCTCTGTTATTCTTAATAACTGTTTCCAAATCCCTAATTTAAATGTACTCTTTTCTCTTTCTACAGTGTGCAGTACTTTAAATGTAATTTCAGTTGTCATTATCAAGATCACGGATATTTCTAAATTTGTTTTCCTTATTAGAACTGTTTTTATTTTTCCAGTGAAATGTCCAACTTTATTCCTTAGCTTAAGAAAACAAAGCTGTATATCACCCTTTAATATTAACTTTGCTTTTTTCATTTTCATAATGAGCTGTTCTCACTTCTTTACTTTCAGAGAAGATGATATATTTTCCATATCACAATTGGCTCATGGTTTGACTTCTAATGTTTATTTCAGCAGCTATCTTATCCAATCCTTCCATTCTTATAGAATATTTGCTAAACAAATATGGGAAAAATATTCATCTCTATCTCATTGACTTTCCTGTTCTGAACCATTTTGTTTCTCCAATCTCAGTTGTTTCTGTACCTTTTCCTAAGAACTTGCAACCCTTTATTCCTATGGATGCCTATCAGTTCACATGTAAATTATTCTTAGCTTCATCTGTTCTTCTGATTTTGATTTTAATTGCATAGGTGTCCTTATGAGGAATCCATGTTTGTGTTGCACTATTCTCAAGTTCACTGAAGCTATGAAGTTCTGTCTATGTATCAAGGTAATATTCATTTGGGAAGGACTGAAATAATTTATTCAGTAATTCAGTTTTAAATCATCCCTTTTTAAAATTTCATTCTTTAAATTCTATCATTATAACTTACTTTGTAGATATAGTCCAAAAATATTGATTGAATCTAAATGGCACAAAAGGATGATAGAAAAGTCAGATTCACAGTTTTACCTCCCAGTCCAAGTAGTCAGTAGCATCCTCAAAATTAGTGAGGAGGGAAACAGAGCAGAAAAGTTTAGGCAGCTCCTCACGAGTCAGGGGTGGAAATCTGCTGTCCTTAAGTGCACTAAAGTAGAAAGAGAACATGCTCACAAACATATATAAAACAGCTCATCATAGTATAATTTGGAAGTTTTACTGCATTCTAAGAATTATTTAGTTAAATTTAAAAAAATACATCACTTTGGGACAGAACAGATTTATACATACTATAAGAAGTACTAAATAAAAATACAGTATGTATACAAAACTAATTGGGCTTGGTTTTCTGAGAGATCACTGTAGATTTTACCTGGTTAATGTGTATTCCCTGAGTCCTGAGTGAAGATTCATGGCAGAGAAAGTTCCAATGCAGCCCCGAAGTCGTTTGTCACGGCCTGTCTTCCATGTCACAAAGAGTGGGCTGAAAATGCAAAACACAAAAGCTTCAAATAATTCTTGCTGAGAAAAATGAATTAAAATATAAAAAATATGACTACATTTGTAATGAAAAATCAATGTATCCCTTTTTCAGCTTTCAATGCCTGTTTCATTGAACTAAATTACAATCTGCTTTCCTTCTTTTATACTTTTCAAAACCTTAGAAGTACTTAAAATGACAGGTTACATTGTTTTTAAGAATGCACAGGAGTAATTCAGTAGCAGTTTTTGAAAAACATGCTTTAATAATACTGTTACCAACACAAACACAATAATTTCACTTGGCTTAAGTATGCAGAATATTGAGTACCTGCTTCGTTTCTGTGTAAGCAGAGAGAAAATTGCTTCTTTTGGGGGGCAGGACTTGGCAATATGTTTGGATGACCTAAATCAGGATAGGTAGGCAGCATAATCCTATTGATTCTTCTGAAGTGTTCAAATGAACGGCAGGGAATCTGAAGCTCAAACAAATTTTGCTGAATGTCAGCTACCAGATTTACTTTTTCTTTACCAGCCATACTGTTGACCACCTTTATTTAGCAACATCTGAAAGGCCACAGGCTTTGCTGCTTTGCTAGTGACATTTAATATCTCTGGTAATGGTTTAGTACTTGACTGATGCTCCAGTCCAGAAGCAAGATTTTATGATGGCTCTTTCCTGAAGACAACAGGTTCCAGAAGTGTTGGGAGTATGATGTTCTTCCTCATGGAAGCCATCTTATCCTTAATGTTCATTTCATTGTCTGTATTGTTCACATTGGAGAGCCTGTTTGATATAGTGGTTAAGGCACCAGGCTAGAAACCAGGATCAATATTACAAGAATTTTTGTTATTCTGGATATAAAATATCACATTAAAAAGTCTGATCAGACAATCAAATTGCGTATCTAAGAGCACTTTAGACTCCATGCAGATAAATACACTTAAGCTCAGTTACCACAAAAGAGTTGGACAACCCACTTAACTGTTGCCAGGAAAAATATCTGTTCTTAGGCAATAAATTCCTTCATCTAAAATATCAGCTTTGAACTGCGGGAAGGGACACTTCTAGATATTTGTGTGAGTCTGAAAAAGAAGGTACTGTTGCTTTCATATTAAATTTAATGAGCAGATTCTTTAAAACAACATTTTTTTCACATTTACTGGATAGCCTGAAAATATTGGGCTTTTTATATTACGAGAGAAAGATGAAGGCAGGAATGCTTCTAAAACATTTTTAAAGTTTGCAGTCCTGATGCACTAATTCCCTAAAGACCGGAAATAAACCTTTTGTGTTTCATTTCCTTTTTTACACTTTGTGTTTACAGACATAGCTTCAGCCTGGAATAACTAGTCGTGCTAAAACTTAAATAGGTCACTGTTTCAGTCAGGTACAATGAGCTATAGTCAACAGCAAATTATACTTGTATTTTAGTTTGAGCTTGAACATTGCATAAAATAGCAAGTTATCACTGACAAGAAAGAATCTGAGAGCTCACATAAAAAGAAAAAGGTGCATCCAAGCCTGAAATTTTTGGGTCCATAACAATTTGCCACAGCCAACTTGCCACGGCCAATTTGCTGCAGTACGAAAGTTTCACTAATATCAAAGAAATGATGGAATAAAATTATTAAAGAAAGGATGCAAAAGTAGGAATAGAATGAAATGTGAATTACAAAAATTAAAACAATGTTTTTAATTTATTTTAAATAATTAAATAAAATTGTTAAATTGTCCCATGGCAAGTTGTTCCATGGCGAGTTGACCATGGCAAATTATCCTGGCTGTGGGGAATTGGCTGTGGCGAGTTGGCTGCAACGAGTTGGCTGTGGCGAGTTGTTCCATGATGGCTATTTATTCTAAAAAGGCAGATAACTGGAACTGCGACAGTGTTAAAGCAGTCCTCTGAACCAAATCTAAATATGCTACATTTCTGTTGATATCCAATGATATAATCAGTGGAATTAAACTAGTTACAATAAGTATTCCAGATCTAAATCTGAAGCTCATTGTAGCTATCTCGTATAGTTTTCAGTTTTGTTTCTATTTTTAACAACATGGCAAAAAATGCTACAAAAACCGAGTTTGGTGGACAATTAATTCAAGCATACAATAATCTGGATGAAAATTAACATTGCCATGTCTATCTGAAAAATAAGCCTGCTATGCCATTTCTTTATCTGAGCAGCAAATAATCTATTAATATTTGTCTTTTATTTGTTATATTTTAAATCAGCTCTTACAATTTGTAATGTTATTGCTATGTGAACTATTTTTTAATATGAGCCTGAAATCCTTGATAACAACAGTAATCCGATAAAAGCCACAGTAAAAACAAAATAGCTGCAGAATCACAAATTTGATTCTGATGTAGATTCTGTCTGCGTCCTGCAATTAAAACTTCTTCAGCATACTACCATCATAAAGAGCAAATGATAAACTTTCCAAATTGGGAAACAGCTTTGTTTCATAAACATCATGGAAATAACAATTAAAATGTAGTTTAAGCAAATGTATAGTTACTCTTTGATTCATTTATACACTAAAATATGCAGATTTTTAAAAACACATTTCTTAATTCAAACTACAGATTACTCCCTTAGCTTTTTGTTTAGTTAACACTGTTTTCTTACTTAAATAAAGATTAGACTGCTTAACAATCTTATAAAGTAAAATATGCTATTCTCAGTTTAGAATTTCTTTAGATTTACACTTATCCCTACAAAGGAAACAAAACATAGTGAGAAATAGAAATGATTATTTTTTCAAAACTGATATTGACTACAGTACATAAAAACTTTATGTTTTTGGTATTCCAAGCTGGAAGCCAAGAATTCTGTACTGCTTGGATTGTTAGCCACTGGTAAAACATTTGATAAATTTTCAGTGCCATGGATACACTGAAAGGTACACTGAAATAGCTCTTGTATATAAAAAAAGCAATAAGGGTTAAAAGAAATAAAATTCTGCATCTTTTTAAAAATAATAAGCTAACTTTAAAATATAAGCATTTAAACACGTTTTGAACTCAGACTTACTGTTCAGATAGACTTTTAGGCAAATAGGTGGGTATGACTTAAAAAAAACATGCCTCCTGAAATACTCTCAGTCTTGTAGAAATTGTAAATTAAATTTAAATTTCAAGTGGAATCTGCAACAAAGCACTGCAATATAGAGTCCTCTTGTACAGGATAACAATTAACATCTTCTTTTTCAGGATAATTTCCCCTTACCCTCCTGATCTGCTCCCTTTTAAGATGAACACCTTTCATATACATTGTGCAAGGACAATGTGCTCCTCCTCTCAAGAACTTTTTCAGTGAAGCTTTTCCATTACTTTTGCAAACCTTAGAGTTAACAGAAGATTCCCAATTATTCCTCCTCATTATTGCATAATATTATTTACTGCAAAAAGAGTCTCATTTATGGAACAAAAGCCTTTTTTGTTGCTCTAGATTTTGCTACATATTTTTATATGTGATTTGATACCTCTCCTTGTAATAAAAACAGAAGACACTAAATTTGAAAAAAGTAAAATGCATATATAGAAGTAAAAACTGTTGCATTCCACATTGCCTAACCTATAATAATCTTAACATGGAGAAAATGTTTTCTTCCCCATCAACAGTAGCCAAGCACAAAGAACTTCACCCATAATGGTGTTTGTTTCATTTTACTGAGTTCTGTGTTATAAACTCACCAAGCAGATTTTATTCCAACAGCCATGGTTAAACAATTTTAACACTGTGATGAGTAATCCAGCAACTTCTGTACTGTGATTAAAAAAAAAACCCAAAACTATCCCCAATCACTTTTCTATCAAATAAAACATGATTACCAACACATATATCAGGGCACACTGAGGTTCAGATAGTAGAGTTCTCCCAGAATATGCAATTTTCATTTACTGTATGGAACAATCATTATTTATCAAGGAGGCTGTAAAAACCTGAAGACATAAATTCAAGTCCTATTGCGAGAAATAGTAAGATCCAATTCATCTTCCACATACATTGAAGGTGAAAATTAAGTTAGACACAAGCATGAAATAGTAGGCAGAACTAGAATCCACATTAGTCCAGAGCAACTCCTTCCACCATCATGAAATATATTCCCTATATATTATCTATACACAAGTTCAGACATTTACACCTTTAGTTCACAGGTTGTAAAGGAATATTAGATCTTTATTGAATTATAGCAATAACATATACAATAAATTTCAGTTCAAGCTCTGGATGCAGTCTCACAATAAAAGAAGTTGGGAGAAGTCCACATAAACAGATATAGATATGTTCTCTTAAGTAACCAAGAGAATGCCAAATAAGCATGCATAAGACAGTTTGCTATTAATAAGATAGCTTTTCTCCCTCAACCAATGTTAAATGACTGTCTTGTTTACAGAACCAGAAACCAGGCCTCCTGTTGAAGGCCTACTTTGTTAGTATAACTAAAACTCAAATAGTTGGATGATAGAACCATCTATGCACCAAACCTTAATAGTAAGAAATCTATTTTTATCCAGTATGATTCTGAAGAATAGAAACCAGGTGTTAAGTGAACATTACCATCTATACTAACAAAAAGACAAGCGCTGCAATAAAGTGAAATCCTTATTTTTATTGCAAATATGCTTCCCACCTTTCTACATGTAGCACTTATAGTGCTGTAGTTCTCAAAACCACACAGAAGGGATTGAAAACTACCCAGTCACATTTTATAAAAGTGGTGGGTGTGGGTATTGTTGCTTAATCTTCTATAGAGAACATTGCTTCACTTGTTCTGTAACTGGTTGCTGAAATATGGAACCTATTGGAATATGTTTGGCAACCACACAATGAAATAGTTGGAATCACATTGGTCTGGTTTTGCTGTAAGTTTTCCTTGTAGTCTGCATGACATTGAGAATGGAAAATATCCAGCCCTCCACATCTAGCAAGTAGAGTATGTAGAAATCTAAAGATATAAAGAGAGAGTAACAATTAGCAGGTATAAAGCACAAGTCTCTGACTCTAAATACATAGTACTTATTTGTGAAGAAACCACTTAATACTGCTGTAGATGCTCAAATGGTGTAGCAAATCTTACCCTAAATACTCACCTTTCACTGAAGAAAACCTCTGTATGTTTATTCTTGTGTTCAGGTTTTGATGCTGTGAAGCAAAATGGATCATAAGTATATGATTAAAAGGAGCAAGATTTAGAATACCTAGCTTTCACTAACAGTTATTTATTTGCATTTACTGTTTTCACAGCTACTAGAGTACATACAATAAGCCTTTGGCGCATCAAAGTATTGTAGAAGAAAATATCTATTTGCTGATAAAATTAGTCAAATTGCAGCTTTCATTTTTTTTATTGGAAGGGGTGGGACTATTTACTGGAACTGTATTCTTGTATGATTTCAAGCCCTACAAGTTTGGCTAGTTTAGGAAACAAATATTTTTCATTACTTATAGAGTAATGTAATATAATTGAAATGTTTTCCAAGTAAATTCATATGGACTGTAATTGTATGGATTGTAATTGTAATTGTATGGATTGTAATTAAGGTAGAGTTAATCTGGGTCATCTTTTTCATGTTTTTCCCTTCCCCCACTTGTGCCCCTATTTCCCTTCTCCCTTAACTGTCTTGCTACCACTCTGTGTTCCCAAAGCCTCTTTGGCATTCTACCATACATGGCTTACCTGTTCAAGATGCTTTGTCCTTTTATCCCAATTATAGGAGTAGTGTTGATGATAGACATTCATGTCTTAGGGTAACGTAGCTTGGGAGTTCTCTGACAAATGTCAGCAGTATCCTCTGGGCAGGTTGATCTATTGTACAAAGTATTCTTCTGTATTTCTCATCATCACATAGCCCCTTAGTCAGTTGCAAATGTTTTATCATTCTCATTATCACACTGTTTCTCTCCTTTCTTCTCTCATATACCCAGACAAGAGCATACTCTAATATTTCAGCAAGATATCTCGTCTGGAGTTTATACACTGGTAAAGATACACTGGGATTGAAGGCAGAGTTAGTTGAAATCTTAACTGCACCATAGCAACATTGGAGTTCTGTCATGATTTTGTTTATGATTTTGTCTCCATTAAATATAAGGGGACATTTCCAATCACTCCAACCCCTTTATCAGTGTAATGCTATTAGGATGAAACACAGTTCCTCTTGCAGTATCCTATTGGCAGAACATCATAATAATAAGGATGTTTATGTATTACCATTTTTACTTAGAAGAGTAAATCTCAAAATCAGTTGGCAAAGAAACTTTCATTAAATCCTACTTTTCCCACTGGCATTGCTACCATAGTGATGGGCATCTTAGTTAAGACTCCATTTGAAATTATTTTTACACAATTGTATTTTGTTAAGCTAAGGCCAGTGTAATTCCCTGTTAGATCCTGTGCCATTCTAAGCTGGAAGTTAGTTCTGAATGTTGTACTGCAGAACTCATTTTAAGTCCTTTGCTGTTCAACATATTTGTAAGCAATTTGATTAAAGGATTACTTTCTATGATTATCAAATTTGCTCATGACATGAACATGGGGAGACAGCAAACCTCTCAATACATAATACAAAGATTCAGGAAGATCCTGATAAACTCAAATAAGTAGCAAGAGCAGCAAGATAAAATTCATAACTACAAATCTAGAGTCTTACATCAAAATAGAAAAAAACTAAGTGTGCATAAGGGGGGTATGATACAGGCAGCAATATATATCAAAAGGATTTAGTAGATTACAAGCTGAACATGACCCAATAATGTTGTGCAGCTCCAAAAAAATGAAACAAGAAAAAGCAATCGCAAGCTGTATTAATAGAAGTATAATATCAGGATCAATATAAATCATAGTTCCTCTCTTCTGAATTAATCAGACTAGTACTAGAATACTCCATCCAGTTATTGGCACATATTTTAGAAAATATATGGTCAAACTAAAACATGCCCAATAGGAGCAACCAATATGATAAAAGGCTTGGAAAGCAAAAAACAACAAATTATGAGGAGCAGGTGGAGGTTTTGCTATATTTAGCTTGAAGTAGTAAACACTTCAGAAACAAGGCAGATGTCATCAAATCTCTGAAAGGCAATCCTATCAGACAGAATTGTTTAGAGCTGTTCCTGAAAACAGGACAACCAAAAATTGGTTTAATTAGCAGGTTTTACTAGAACATCAAAAAAAGGGAAAGAATTGTTCAGTATGGTGGATTGTTCAAGCAGAGGTGTTTAAATAGAGGCTGGATTAGCAGCTGCAGGCAATGTTGTAGTACTACCATAGATCTGTACATCATCAGGAGGATGAATCTCCTCCAAGTTAACTTCCAACCTTCATAATACAAGTAGCATTTCATAGAGAATACAGACTATAGGAAATAATATCCAACTACTGAAGTCAAATGTTATAAGTGTGGCTGATAACAAATGCAATATAACATGCTTCACGTGGGCCAAGAAATTGTCACAGTATCACCAGCATTCATTCATTCATTCATCCATTCATTCATTCATACATATTAATATTTTGCAGAAATATTTTGCCACGGGATAAAACCCTATTAAGTAGATGTCTAGATATTTATTACATTTATATCTGACGACTTCTTCAGGAGTTCAAGGTAAACCATATATAACACTCCCTCTCTAATATTTCTCACAAGATCATGGGGAGTTTAGGCAGAAAAGGGCTGACACAAAGACACTCAGTAAGCTTCCATGGCTGGAGTACTGTAATTTGAATCTAGGCCTCCCCAGTCTTCATTCAACATGTTCACCATTAACCCATATTGCTTTATTGAAGTCTTTCCAGTTATTAATTATTAAAATATTTCCAGATATTAATATATTAATAATTTTTCATATTCTTTTAAAAGTTATAACCGTATAGACCAAAATGTTCACAGATACATATTGATGTAGCTACAGTTGAACACTACACTAATCCAAGGATTACTGAATAAATCAAAATGCTTGATTCACACGCTTTAAATCATAAACTAAACACCGTAATAAACACAATTTATTAAACCATGAAGTAGCCAATAATATTTTATCCTAGAATATTGTGCAAAGTCACACTGCATGTATTCAATTACAAACTATGCTTCAGGAAATGTATGAATTACAAAGCTGGGAAACAGTATAAATTGACCCTATATGTTTATTTAAACCACAACTTTTAATGTTTGAATGTGATATTGAATTATCCAATTTTTCTTGGTATAAGCATATTTTTAATAAACATAGGATATATACTACATTCTATTAGATTATATGACTTCATCCCAATACCACCTCTCTAGTAGTTATCAATTCTTCCAAACATATGTAAAAAACTGTAAAATTGTCATCATTCAACATACTACTGATTGCTCTACTGGGATGTCAAGTTGAACTTCATGTATGGTTGATTTTGTTTAACATAAATTGAATTCAGAGTGATTATTAACTAATTACATGAGCAATACATGGGATCAATGCTGTATAACTGGTCAGTATAACTGACAATTTCAGTTATACATGAGATTTTATTCCTTTAAGAAACTCTTCATCTCAAAAAAAAAAAAAGCAATGCACATCCTGAATCAGGACAAACTCAGTCTTCCTTGGTACCCATCAATCTTCCTTGGTAGCTGTCATGAATCCAACAGCAATGATGAGAAATTACTGTTGTATCCAGATTTCTGATGCAGAAAAAAGACATGGAAACGTATCATATACATCAGAAACTCTAGAAAAGAAGTGCGACAACAAGGCACCACTGTTGCTTCTGTTCCCCTTCTAGATTGTTCTGTTTTGGGGATAGTTCAATTGTTTCCAGAAGAAAATCCTTGAAACTGGATTTTGGAATACCATGCTTCAGATTATTTTCATTTCAGGGGATTTAAACTAACCTGAAACAGTGACAAATCAACTAATTCCTTCGATAAATTAGAGAAAAGAAAATTCTGTATTCCTTGAAATCATTTGTAAGTACACCTCTTTTTGATACCTTAATTATGAAGTCTTATTCATACTGTGATATTCAATAAGCTCAATGCCCATTAGAATGAAAAAGATGGGGATAAATCATAATATCTGTTTTAAGTCTACTGCTGGACTTTCTTTCCTCAACCGTCCATGTCCAAATGCTCTCCAACTACCACTGGATAGTGTTGTTTTATTTCATAAACATTAATATGCATGCTTTCTGTTTATAGCAGACAGTTTTATATGTTAAACCATCTACAAAAACAACTATTTTAGATTTCTTAGCAGACAACGTGAATTTTGAATAACTGTTGCATTATCCTTTTGGATGGATATTCAGTTTCCCTCCCATGCCCCATAAATTTACTCACTAGGGATCATTGGTAAATCGAGGAAGTCGTGGCTGAGGGAAACCATAAAGATGACAGTAGAGTACATCAAAGCAGTAGCAGCACATCTCCGCTGTCACGACTAGATTTTTGGTGCTGTTGGCAGTTCCATTAGGCCGGGCAAGTGGGCTCAATGCTCCTGAAGTGGGATTCATTCGAGTAATTGGAGAATTTCCAGGGCATAAAGTCAAATCTGAGACATTCTCCCTTCCACTGCCCCCATCTGCATGCTGGTGGTTCTGAAGAGGACCTGAACTAGAGACTGGCACAGTTGTGGCTTGATTCCCGTGACTATGTGTTCCACTTCCAGACAATTTGGGTTTCTTTACCCCACAACAGCCTGCTGCCAACTTGGGCTCAAGTGGAGGAACACAGCGTCTTTTTCCCATCCTGATTCAGCACCTACTGTCTGAAGCACTGTAGAACCCTGATAAAACACACAATATGCAACATATGTCATTTCATTAATGAAAAAATATATAACAAAGTACTTTTTCCAATAATAAAACAGCGTAGTTCATATTATAACATACATATTATACAAGAAAACTGGCAAAGGCAAAAATTAAACAGAAACAAACTGAGATTATATGACATCAAAAGTTACTTTAAAAATGTATCAGCAATTCAAGACTAATCAGAAAATGCTAGACTACCATCTTATGTAGTCCTCAAATTATGACAGCAATTGGGACCAGGATCGCTATCGCGAAGTAATGTCGTCATAAAGCGTGGTGTCATATGAACATATCACATATCACAGGCAATCCTGGTTACCACTGTAATACCGAGATATGCTAGTTGCTAAGAGGAAAGTGGCAGAAGTTCTATGGAAGGCGTATGGGAGTGACACAGAGGAGGGGGGTGTTGCAGGTGGTATAGAAGCAAGGGAAGGCCGATGCAGGCTATGCAAGTTAAGGGAGATAGGAGAGGAGCTTTCAAGAGTGACACTTCAACTAATATCTTGTCTGGAGTACAAAACTGTTGTTTTGAAGACATCTTGGCTGCTTGAGGGCTTTGGAAATATTCCAAGCTGAAACCAGAATGAGTTCTAAAATGCTTGAAACCACATGTTTCATACTTGAAATGGGACATATTGTGAAATTTGAAAATTGTGCAGATCTCTACTTTCTACTTTTGGAAATAATAGTCAGAGAAACCCAAGAATGATATTTCTTCTTGGTTAGACTTCTGTTCCTATTAAAAAATATTCTGGATCAAGACAGATAGTTATCCATACATGCTATTTATTAGGACAAAAACATTTTTCCTTCTTTGCAGTCACCCTGCATGGTCTTCTAGAAACAAAATGGCCATATCTTGTTATCTTTATATTTAATAAGTGCATCATCCATTCTTGGAAGTGTTATTTCCTCAGTTATAATTGGGCAATTTGTGCAATGTGGTATAAGTGATCCCTAATGATTCTGATCAGGGAATCCCAAATGATAACACAGATACTTCAATCTCTGGCAGAAGAACTGTTTCTGCAGCATAACTAGCTTTATTTCAAATTGTAAAGTGAGCAGAAAAACAGTCTTAGCTGTAGGGCTCAAACTTTGAACAAGATTGAAACAAATGGTTACCCAGATCGTGAGAAGGATATGCAAAATTTGTAAAAATATTTAAAAATGTTCAATTACATATTTTCCACTGGCAGCTAAATATGCTGAGTAAAACTTCAGCATGCAATATAGGTTTATGCTAAATTGATATTGTTTAGAACTATGTGAAGGAACTGTATACTAATACTGTGTGCAAAAGCTCTAAAATGTGTATACAACATGCAGCTATTTAACACAATACTTCAAGTTAAATGTTTGTAAATATCAGCCTCCAAAAAATTAAGAATTAAGTACCTCTTCAGTTCCTTTTTAGAGAGAAAGAAAATAAGAGGAAAAAGTTATATAGCTAGAAGATAACCTTCCTACTTTGCTGGAGTGTGGAACAGCAGCAGCTGTCACAACTTCATCACCATTTACAGCAGCTGTCACAAATCATCACCATTTACAAGCTATTTGCTTTTTTATACTAAAAAGCTTTTGTATATTAGGCTTCAGAGAAATGCTTACTGAAAGCAGAAACCTTGTACTGCCAAGGGGGAAGTGGACAGGTGGAAGGGGAAGCTATTTTATTTCTGGAATGAATTTCCTTTTCTCACGGCCCATTCCTGTTTCCAAATCTGAAAAGAAAGAAATAAAACCTATAAATTTTTAGATGTAGTTGAATACCAGTATACTGTTACACTGTCAACAGACTTGCAAAAGTGACTAAAAATACATTATAAAATATTTCCTATATGAGGGAATTTTTTTCCTTGTCTCCCTTCCCCATTCATCTTTCTTATATTTCACTCTTGAAGCCTTCATTTAAATACATTTTATATTACAAATAAAATGTACACACACACACACATACATACACACAAATACATACATACACTTATTCTTTTAAAGTAACTTTATCTCAGTGTCTGGAACAAGTTTTATTTAATACATAGCTATATGGGAGGTACTGTAGAAAAAAATGAGCAAAATAAAGTAGAATAATACAAATTATTAGAAATATCTAAGAACAAGGAGTGACAAGGACGTTATCACTGAACTATGTAACACTAGTGGAATAAAAAAGATGAGCATTTGCACAAGAAAGTGACCTGGAACAACAAAAGTCATTATTAGAGCAATGTCTGTAGAGGAAATCAAAGAGTTTTCTGAAAATCCTCAGCATATTTTTGCAACATTCAAGTTGTGAATTTTACTTCTAATTAAGGCACAATTATATGCACACTTAAATTCCCCTTGATTCCCTCCCGAAGTAAAAAAAAAAAAAAAAAA